>VXAA01004380.1:532832-565291 GCA_013399115.1 Anseranas semipalmata
CGGCGGGCAGAGGGGAGGCCGAGGGGAGAAGGGGAACAGAGAAACCGGGAGCCGGTAACCTGTAGCGATGGAGTCGCAGGGAGGGCTGCCTGGTGAGGGAGAAACCTGACGGCTGGTCAGTATCACCTTTAGCGAGAAGTGCTCGGGGCAAAGCGCCCTGAGACTGTGACAGGTGTCTCCGCTGCAAGTGCCCTTACGCAGTAACTTGAAGACTTACAGACTTTGTGTTTGTTATCGCTGCTGCTGAGAGCTTCAAAGATGATGTTGGCAGAGCAAGCCCAGAAGTGGTTCCCAACTCACGTGCAAGTCACGGTTCTTCAAGCCAAAGGTCTGAAGCCAAAAGGCAAAAGTGGCACCAACGATGCTTACACAATCATACAGCTGGGCAAGGAGAAATATTCCACGTCGGTAGCCGAGAAGACCCTGGATCCAGTCTGGAAAGAAGAGGCCTCCTTTGAGCTCCCTGGATTACTCATGCAGGAGAACCCAGAAAGATACATCCTGTACCTGATTGTCATGCACAGGTCACTGGTGGGGCTGGACAAGTTTTTGGGCCAGGTGGCGATCAGTCTGAATGATATATTTGAGGACAAGCAGAGAAGGAAAACAGAGTAAGTGATAGTTTTCTTTTTTTTTTTTCATTATAAGTTGTATTCCTTGTACACTTGCACTTTGGAGGGGGGCAGTGGGAAATAGAAGCCTTGTTATTAAGGTATTTTGAAAAGAAATTAGGACATTTCTTTCTTCTATGGTGTGTTCAAAGCCCCAGGCATATACAGTTATGTCACTGGGGACTGACCTTTTCCAAAGAAAAGCTTACTGTAATCATAGTGGTCACCCTGCACAGGGCAGGGCTGTCAATAACATTAACACTTTTTGACAGATTATTGTGTGCAACATGAGCTCATTACAGTCTGTGTTTCTAATGATTTTTTTTTTCATTCTGCTGAAGGCACTATCCACATTCAACTTGTACCTGTTTGAAGCATGTATGAGACTCAGACTTTGTTGAAGCCTGGTGTCATTCTCTCTAAAAATGTTTTTCAATTGCTGCAACCAAGTGTCTTTAAATATTTTATATTTATGTTTTAGTGGTGAACTGTGACTTAATGAAGGCTTCCCACAGCAGTACAGTACTTTTCTGATCCTGATTAGTCTTAGGCCACGATCCTGCAAGCTGCTTCGTACAGCAGGCCTCTACAGAGAAGACAGAAGAGAGATTTCTGCTATTGTAGTAGCCTCCATCATTACCTACAGAATCCTTTTTCAAATAAAATTGTTGTTTGCCAGCAAATTCTGACACTAGAATGCAAAAATAAAAAAAGAAAATAAAAAATGTAAGCATCACAGCAATTTATTAGACTGAACAGTAAATGTATCTAACTTGTTTTTGTGAATCTGTTTTTCAACTAAAGTAGTAAAATTGGTAGCATCTCCGGTGAGGGAATGGTTGCACAAAGATGTCTGGTGCCAGTGTAATTTATCCTCCAGAGTGTATGGGAATAAACTGTATAGGTATAAGTGTACTGCTGGCATGCCTGTGACTACGTTATATATGTTTGTTTTAGCTAGACTTCTCCCACAGAAGTAGTACGAGAACAGCATGGAGACCTCTAAGCTAGCTATGTGTAGGCAAAGATGTTCTGCAGTGGTTAAAAAGTTCCTGCCCCAGGTGTCTTTCGTCCTCTCCTCTAGAGGTTAATATCTCATCAGTAGAGTAGAAAGGACCCTGTGCCCAAATCTCAGCTGTTAAAGCTGAAGTTTGGTGTTTCTTCTGTTAGAGGCGGTGGGCTTATGGAGAGATGCTGGACTTTGCATGAAAGTGACTAAGGCTCTGGCATCGCTTATCTTTTGCTGACTGTGCTGTGGAGGCGTCAACCTCCAGCAGAGTCAGAGCAGGCAGTTGGGGGCGGCAATCAGTGCAGCAACACTAGCCAGATCTTGTTGGTCAGAGCCTGAAAACCATCTCAAAAACTGGTTCTGCTTATGTGGAGTGGTGGTTGAGGTTGAGGGAGCACCAAAGACAGGTCAAAGCTGTCTTTGCCTTGCTTTTTTTTTTTTTTTTTTTTTAACTAAATTTTTAACAAAATGGTATGTTCACTAACCATCTAATAGGGAACAACATGTCCATACAGAATCCCTTGTGGGTTTGTGGTGTGAAGTAATATACTTTTTAATTGCTTATCTTTCTAAGTTATCTTTATGCAATACATGGTAATGCCTGTAGCCTTAGGGTCTTAATTTCTGGTTACACTTTGCTCAAAAAGTTTCAGTGCTCTTTAGACGTGGATCTTAAATATTTTTTAATCATCAGCTCTAATTATCTTGGAAGTCAGTAGACAACTGCTTTAGGTTAAACACTTAGCTGCTCTGCAAGAGAAAGGTGAACGAATGATGTAAAATTGCCACTAAATGTAAAAACTTTGTCAAACTAGATAAAAATATGTATTCACAAACTGGAGGAAAATATGTAAATTATTCATGTGAATAAGAAAACCTATTTCCCTTTGGGGAACCAGACACTTTTGCATCAATTTTAGTAAAAATAGTGTTGGAGTGTTACAAAATTATTGCAAAAATTTGTAACTGGCAAAATTAACCTAGTCCTTGTCAAATAAATATTTAGATCCTTTCAGTATTTTTTATATGAAGTTGTGTTTAGCATGGTTTCATATGTGTTCTTTATTTTTTCATTTCTTTCTCTGAAGTGTGAGAGAAGAACTCACGCTCCGTAAATGTGCAGCGGTACTTCCCTAGACCACCAGTGAAAATGCTAGGGCTCCCCGAGAGCGCTCTGTGTTGCCTGCGAGCTGTACTTCAGGAGACTGGGGCCCATCAGGAAACTTTTACAAACAGCCTAAGTCCTATTTTCAGAAGTTACTTGAGCATTTAAGATTGCAAATCTTATTAAAAGTCGATGGGTGTTAGGCTTCTAGAGCCTAACAGCCCTACTTGTAGAAGTCTTATATATGTGTAAAAGCATGGAGAGATGGTTACTTGGAGTTTTGGCAGCACATACTCTCTTACTGCTGATTTAAATTCTTATGAGGTAGGAGCCATTGAAAATCCACTTTTCCTATCGGGGTCTTTATGTGCTTAGAAACCTTGAAAAGTGTGTCTCTTAGAAAATCATTTCTGAAAAAAATAATTTAGTCCTTAAGCATGTAGATGTTTTTGAAAAGTTATTGTGGTTGTCTACTTTTATGCCTTCATGAATTCACGTATGTTGTTGCTGTTTCCCATAAGCGTTAGTTGGAGATGTGGATGCAATATTTGAATGTGTATGTGAGAGAAGGGCAAACTTTCAAGAATATATTCACAAATGTGATCTCAAACAAAATGCTCTTTCTTTTTTTCCTTTTATTAAATCCTTTTTGATACAAAATACTCCTAGTCCTAAGTTGGCAGTAAACTAAGGGTAATATATTTGGACCTGAAGACCATCTAGCCGTGACTGTGGTGTGGGAACTGAGATACCCAGTACCTTTCAAGACCAAGTCCAATGTCTTTATTACCGAAGCATTCTGATGGTTGAAAGCTATATTCATTGTTTCAGAAACACTAATCTGTTTTATTAAGCAGTGTTTTTACTTTCAAATATGTTCAACAGGCTTGTGGTGTTATTAAATCCAGAGTTATTTTCTTATGTTGATGTAACCTTAACATTTCTTGCTTTGTTTGGGGATGAATGAGATCCAGTTATTTGATGAAGTGTCTATTGGTAATATTTCTACTTTTTAATATATTTAATAGCTTCCTCTTTCCAACACAGCTGTACATATGGTGCTGTAAGAGACAGACTCAAGAGTCACCAGGGTATTGCAAAAAAGATATTTAATATTCTGCACAATGCTGAACCCTGTCAGCAATTCCCTGGTGCTTTTTTAGTAAGGACGTATGAGAAGTGAAGGCTACCAGCTGATTTTGAATTCTTAAGAAGAGTGTGGGGTGTGTGACATTTGGCTTTTTGTGTTTTTTTTTTTTTTTTTCTGAATTTATTTAATGTTTTATAATTTGGAAGAAATACCTTTACAAATTCACTGCAGCTTGAAAAACATGTTAGAGATAAATAATCCTTTTTTCGGTGTAACATTTTTTGTTTGTTACTTGTGACACCTTAAGAAAAATACTTTATGCAGTAAAGATTTTAGGCAGAGGCCTCATGATAGGATTTACACGTCTTGTGTTCTAAGAAACTTGCTCTGGCACAAGATTTACTGAAACAAAGCAGTGTATTTAGTATAATTTGATAGTGAAAGTTCTGTACGCACCATGAGGCAATGTCCTTTTTCTTTCTAAAACTGATGATTTTTCAATTTCTTAAAAGTGAAAATTCCTGGAACAGTTAGATCCAGATGTGGCTCAGATGGTCATTTGCTAGGTTTCTTCCAGAGACCTCAGCCAAAGCATCTGCAGGTTCCTAGTTCAATTTCTTTGTGAAAAAGTGCCCGTCACATTGTGGTAGCTTTGTAAATTTGTGTCTCTGGCGACTCTGCTGTAGTTAGAAACGGGCAAGCTCTTTTTACTTTTTCTGCTCTTTTCTCCAGACTTGAAAACTAGGCTCCAAATGTCGAGAGTTTTTAGTGAGTTTATTTAACTGTTTGAAAAACTTGGGAGATACGGCTTTAGTGGAGGTATATTGAGCATAATTTTTCTGATCTTAGATGTCTGCCATAGTTTAATTTTTCTGCAGCAAAATCCTATGGTGTTTTTTTCCTTTTTATTCATCCTGGTAAATACATTGCAGATTTTTGGTCAGCTATTCTAGCATAAATGCACCTCTTTTACTCTTGCAGTTTAAATTGAAATGATGATCAATTAATGTGTTGTTTTAAAGTGTATGTATATTTTTGTAATTATTTCAATTCAGTTATAATTCATAGTTGCCTTAATACTTGTGATGATCTGACAATATGTAACGTCAAAACAAATTGTTGAAATACCATGGAGTAAAAAGTATCCATTTACTGACACATCTTAATTTACTGCAGTATTTTTCAGTAGCTTTTCTTAATGACTGTGCTTAGTTTCTGTTCCTCCTGTGTGCTAAATGAGCAGAACAATAGAAAAAAGAATTTCCATTAGCTTTCACCATGATGTTACTTATTTCATCAGCATTTATTTGGTCCTTGTTGTCCTCTAATTCCACATTATTTATTGTCCATTTCTTTATTAGCTTTCCTGGGGAGCTAATTTTATTATATATTCAGCTGATTGAAGATGTAACACTTCTCTGGAACATTAAATCTAGAGGAGGGCAGGCCATGGTAGAGTTATTATTTCGTACAGAAATTTTGTTAGAGGAGACGTTTTTGATTTGTGACTTAATTCCCCTTCACCCTGGTTTCTGTAAGACCTCAAGCTCCCCTCCCCGCCTCCAAATTGCAGCAGTATTGACAAAAACGTTTATCTGACCATAATACAGTAAAGGAGTCTTGGCCTTATGTAAGATGTTTCTCCTCTGTGTACATTGGTCATATAAAATAGTCACAAACAACTTCTCGTGAAATGAATCAAAAAAATTAAAGACTGAACTCCATCAATACCACTTTATTGTAAGCGCTTATCCTTATAGCTACCGAGGCTCCTGAAAGATGTGAAAATTTTGTGACTTCCTCCAAATTAATATGAATTCCTTCTTGGCAGCCACCGTCTTTTATACAGCAGGGTTCCCCCTTCGATTGCCTCTGTCCTGTCCCCTTCATCTGCAGCAGCTTAAGCAGAAGGCAGGCTTGCAAGTAGGCGGCTTCAAATGCAGCTTGGATCAAGTAAGCAAACAACTACTATTAAACAGAAAGCATGATTGTGATGGGCTCAGTGCTTGTTAATGAACAGTGCCTTTTAAAAAATAATTATACAAAAAATAACATAATAAATATTATTTACTAATTTTGAGTCTTTATTTTAAACCAGAAGAATGCATTTTAGCTCATTTTACAGGATGAAATAGTAGTGGAAATGGCAGGCTTTAACAGAGATTATCAAAATGTTGTGGTTAAAGCAAGAGAAAAAACTCGTTCTGCTCTAGTCAAAAGTGGGAAGGGTAGTACTTATGAAATTTCTCAGAGGCACAGAAATAATAAGCAGCCTGGAGGATCCATATGGATTTGTTCTGTTGCCTTCATGGTAGCACTCAGGAAACAAACAAACAAACAACAAACAAACAAACAAAAACAACAAAAAAAAAGGAAAGTTAGTAGTGGGGATCAGAAGAGGAAGATGGTTGTGGCGAAAACCAAAAAGTGGAGCCCAGTTGTAGCTTGATGGGATTATAGCAATATTTTAAAATGATCTAGCAATATTCCCAGCATTTACATTTCAACAACAAATGTGAGCATATACCCTGAATAAGTCATAATTCTGACTCAGAGTCTGAGTGCCATCTGGACTGAAATACTTCTGTGCTCCTTTTTCTGTGCGCACACACATGCTTACACACACAACTGAAATAACTGGCCTTAATTCTCATACCTTCAGTTATTTTGTTTCTGAAATAAAAGTTTTCACACATAATCTTTAGCCAAAACAATAAATAGTGTAAACGAAGGCCAGTTTAATTACTTTGATTCCAGCTGATGTTAGCTAACCCCTTTGTACGGGTATTGTAATATGTGTCAGCTCCCATATGTTTTGTGGTGTTACAATGTCAGTCTGTAATATTTATTTTTAAACTCTACTTTGTATATCTCGTTTCACTTGGCTTCCAGAAAATAATAGTATTCATCTTTGTGAATGTCATCACTTATCTTAATAAATAATCCATTTTCTTCCTCATTTCCCCTCATGCACTATGTAGCCTGTGCTCAGTCCCTTGCCTTAATTTTCCTACTTTTCCATCTTTTTGGCCAGTCTCTTGGTATGATATCTGAGTGACTTATTGGAAAAAAAAAGCTTCTGCGTTTTTTTAAAAGTGCGTTTGCTGCTAATGAATATGTTAGACAAGTCTGGGCTTTGGATGTTGTTTATTATCCGTTAGCTGAGGACATTTATGTTAGTGAGATTTTGTGGAGTAAGTTTCTTCAGTGTGCCTAGCTCGAATATAAGTAATCTAACACGAAGAAGTAGTTCTTTCCCATGGCAGCTGACGGGCATGTTCTGTCATTGGGATTTTGATGGGCTTTTTAGGGGTCGATTTATAAGTATCTGCTGATCTCCTCATAACTGTGTAGCAGAGTAAAGTCGCTGAGCAGATTAGGCTGCTGGTTTTAGCTGTAAAATCAGGGTTACAAACCTTGTGGGTGCTGTGATTGCATGGCTTTTTGCAGAATTCATTCAGTAATTTGGGAATTAAAGTCAGAATTTTGCAAAAATCTTTGAGTTCAACCTAAAAATTTCAGTAAAGTGAAGTTGGATCAACTCAGTAGGTGTTTATGGAGTGAAAGCAGAATGCCAGGTTTGAGAAGAAGCAAAATGCGGGGGAAAATTCCTTTATTAGTTCCCATCTTCAGCACTGGCAGGGAAACTGAGTCAGAAGGTCCTCTTTCATGCACAGGTTGAATGTGCTGGCCAGAAGACTTCTAATTCCTGTTGAAGTTGTTAGATAGGTATCCCAGTGGTTTTGGAGGCTTGTAAAGTTGTATATAATTAAAATACAATTAAAATTAGATAATGATTTTTGTTGCCCATACTGTTAGTCACATAGTGAGCGGAATAGCTGGAGTGATGCTTCTTCAAACAAGAGAGAGGACTAAGTCTTGGAACAGGCAAATTCCATGGCAGTGTTTGAGGGTAAGACACCATGACATCAGCTTCCTGCTATTAGTCGGGGAGAAACAAGATACTGTTTTCAAAATATTTGTTGAATGCAGGATGAAGGGTGTAATGGGAATAGTATAGGTAAGCAGGAGTGAATTGGAAAACCAAGTACATGGAAAGAAAATGAAATCAGGAAAAGGGGAATAAAAGAACAGTTGAACAAATTGTGTTGAGAATATAAATATTTGTAGATCACTAGCTATTTGGATGGAATAAGCAGACAAGAATTTTGAAACTTATTAATGGTAACTTATTTGACTTTCTCCTTCACTCTTCCTGTCTGCCTTTCCTAAGGTAAAGGGTTCAGTGCTGCTAATACCATACAATTTACTTTAATACTATGAAGAAGATTGGTAGTGTCTCTCCCAGAAATAAGGGAGTTTGCTTTTTCCACCCCTAATTCTAGGTATGGCCACAACTAAGTAATTTTGTCATGGTTAGAAAATAGCCATATTTCTGCAGATAGGGGCTTTGTTTTTCAGGGCTGACTGGGCAACAGGATTTTTCCTATTCAGCCTTGAATCTTGATCTTCTCTTTGTGTTCAAAAAAATTGCCAGTGTGTAGACTGACAGTTTATATAATACTTACAAAATAAAAGTGATCATAAACCTGTGCAAGACAGGGAAAGCCCATTAGCACACTCACAACCATATGAGCAAAAAGAAGCAATGGTTCTTCTGATGGAAACCATAGGGGACAAGAAGAAATTAGAGGGTGTATGGAGGATGTTGTCCTACAGAACATTGGAAGGTGAGAGCAAGAAGTATGAATGTGATTCAGAAGGCAATAGGGCTTCCTTTGAAGTTGAGAAAATTTGCCAGACTTTGTACAAGGTCTGTTTAAATAAAGACTGTCTGCAAGACTGGATGTAATATTTGGTTATTAAATAAAAGGGCATCTGCTCTCATAAAAGCCACCCTGTTTTGTTCGTGTATGTTATTGGCTATTTTCCTACTTTGTGCAGGCTTTCTATAGAATAAGCTTATGGCAGCCTGACAAATGGAGCATTTATTGTGGCTAAAAGTACTGTAAACAAAACCAAAATAGCAAGTTTTATTGGCTTTTATAATACATTACAATTTTTAAAATTGGCAGTGGTATAGTGGAATTTAGTATTTTAGGATCAAAATGTTATCTGAAAACAGTGGACTTCATTTTCCAATTCTTTTTCTATTATGTACAGCACTGTTTTTGTGTTTGTTGCTCACACCCATGTGTTATAGAAACAGATTCTAATAAGAAACATTTACAGACTCAGTTGCTTATTCACGTGCAGCTCCACACAGACGCGTTGCTTGCATTTGTTCTCATCTGTTTAAAAAAATAATTATTTGCCTTTGAATTTGAAGAAAATCGTTGAGTCTGCTTCTCATATTGTCTTGTTATGAGCTGAGGCATATGGAACCGTCATTATAAGTTAATCAAGATAAACTCTCTAAGGTAACAAAAAAAACCCTCCTTCAAATGCCTATAGAAATTAAATATATGTGTTTTATACAAAGACCTGATCTAGCAATCATTCTTCGAATAGAAACTCCACTGAAATCCAGAGGAATTTTGCTAGAGTAAAGAGTCTGTGATTAAATTCTATTGGAATCAGAAGTAGCGTTGAACCTGGTCCCACCAGCCACAAGGTCCAGTCCCTTATGTGTCTCTACTGTCTTACTAGGGTAAGGAGAGTTTCTGTGTTTTCCCAGCTGAACTTATTTTTGGTGTAAAGTTCTTCAAAGCATACTTTGAAAATAAATGTACAAACCGCAGATGGCAATGTATTAGCTGTGTACTGAAATTCTCTCCTTCAGACCTGGTGAATGTCAAAATAGTATGCATAGGTATGCCATTAGCGGGTGAATGCTGATAGTGACACAGAGCGGTTGTTATTTCACGATAAGAATGTCAATAATTGGGTTAAATTAAGTTTTCAATTAAAAGGCTTTCTTCAGCACAGCAAAAGCTTAAGAATTTATGTCTTGATATTGTTCTAAAACAAGTTAGCAAGTGTCATATATCAGTTTAAAAATTCAGTTATTTCTAACTAGAAATATGAAAATTCATGAATCTTATCAGAGATGCAATATGTTTGAGAGATACGAGGGGAGGGAAAGGGAATATGTTTCTTTACATTGTAGGGTGACCTAATAAATTTGAATGTCAAAAAGTGATGTCCTCTCTGCCTATTCAGCCTTCTAAAACACTCATAAGCCTTATATATATATTTATATTTATTTATTGTGTAAGCAATCATGGGCAGGGCTTTCTCAGTGTTTTTTGGTGTTTTTTTTTTTTTCTTTTCACACAAACAAAATATGTGGAGATTTATAAGCAAGGGCTTGCTTGTTATGTATATTTTTTATTGCTTTTATTTTTTTTTAGAGAATGTATGAACATATTTTCTTTAAAAAGAAGAGTTTTAAAGGAAGTAGGCTATCATGTCTTCCAGTTTTTGTGATATTATATATCATAAAAAAGAGAATTACTCTTGTTTCTGTTGTGTATGTTTTCTTTAAAGACTCTATAGATGAATTGAAGAGTTTCTGGAATCGGTTACCAAGAAGTGAAATTTTATTAACTAAAAGGAAAAATGATCCATCTTCTTCAGACACTTAACATTCTTCAGTTTTTGCATTTCATTTAAAATACATAAGTGAAGTTACCTGACAGCAGAAGGAAAACTTTTAGGAAGCAAGTTTAATTGTCCTTCATTAATTGTCCTTTGTTTTTGAACTTCTGGATCTACTGGTCTGGGTTCATGTTGTCCAGTGTCAGGACAGAGGTGATCTGATATTTTTTAATTATTCTGGTTTACTGTGGTATATAAAACCTTTTGAATGTCACAAGGCAACAACAAAAAAAGCCGTAATAATATTTAGCCTTTCATTATTTCTTTGAAGGTCACCTTTGAAAGTATTTTCTCAACTCAAAAAATAGTATCTCTCTGAAAACTTGATTTCAGCTGTCACCTTTAAAAATATTTATGAAATCTGAAAGGAAATTGAGGGCTATTTTTCTCCTTCTCTGACCCTGTTTTGTGTATTTGACAGTATTGAATAATGTATGTATAACTGCATAATCAATTTTGCATCTGCGTTGATAGGCAATTTCATTTCTTAGTCTCCAGTTCAAAAGTTACATCATCATGATAATGTACTGTTGTGTGGGTATGTGTGCACGCGTTCCTCCTGGCGATGCGTTACTACACAGAACAGTAATACAGTAACCAGAGGGTTGCTGCTACTCCCGTATTTAGCTCAGCCTTTTTACTGGTCTAACTTGTGTAAGCATGGAGTTATAAATACATATATTGTTATATAATTTCAAAATTAATAATTCCATAGAATTTGTGAGGGATTTGCACACTTTTCCAGGACTTCTGTTTTAGCATCATCTCTAGACAGGTAGAAGAGCTTGTCCTTTGGGTGATTTGTCCTCTCCTCCCCAGACTTTTCAGGGAGGTTGAGAAGTAATGTATTTCTTTTCCTTCGTGGTACCAACCAAAGAAGTCATTTAGTACTTTTCATGTGTGAGAAGAAGTATTAGAAAAAAATCTCATATCCCCCAAAAGGAGGCAGAATGACAATAAGAATGTCATCAGATGGGTTTAAAGCACTTATTTGTAACTGGCAAATCAGAAATGTGCCCTTGTGCCCCTTTTGAAATAGCAAGAAACTATTGATGATAGAGAGAAGGGATTGTCTGTCAATCAGTCCTTAGGTGAAGCTGTGAAAGGAAGAATGAGCAATAATTCTGCAGATGCTTCCATGGGACAGTGGAGCACAGTGGGGAAGTTGTCAGATGTTTGGGTAACGGTAAAGCCTTTATTAGAGCTGGCAAACAAAAACACAGCTTTTTGAAATAAATGACGGTGCCTTTGATCTCTTCGAGTGGAGGTTTGTGTCATGGTTCCAAGGCCTGTGGAAATACTGCTGAAGTTAATCCTACTGGTGACCTGCTAAAGAAGGGGCAGGCGTTAGATACACGTAAGCGTTCGCTGTTCTGCCACTGCTGCTTGTGGAGTTACCGTCAATGTCGGCAGGGGTTGCAGTTGTAAAACCAAAATGATGATTGACTGTAAATCATTCCGAGGTCTCAGATATTTCCTTGGTAGTGCCGTTGATATAAATCATAACGAGTGGTTAGAAAGAAGGGACAGAGAGGAAGAACATTTGCTAGCACATAAACTGAGGCAAAATCATACGAGAACAGGTTACTGAATGAAATATTTGGCACATAGTAAACATTTGGGCAATGCATCTCTAGCAAATAAAGGCCACTTGAAAAATACCAGTGTTCCTTAAATAGCACAATAAAATGTATTTGTATCTGTAATTAATATTACTGTAAGCAGATGTGAGCCCATTAGCTTTGGTGAAGTTTAGTAAGCTTCCAGTGAGTTGACTGGTTCTTGAAATAAGTGAACAGTGCAAAGAGCTTCATGCTTCCTTAGTTATTACGTGTTTCCTCTTTCAAAAACAAATATGGACTAAAAAGCTTTTCAGTATGGGAATGTTTTGATTTTTGATATGGAATTTGGTTTTCATATTTTTGATTATACTAGCCAGACCTTAACCAACTAGAGTTTAATGACTAGCCTCCAGAAAACACAACTTAACTTGCTCTTTTTCTCCTTTAAGGTGGTTTCACCTAGAGTCCAGACAAGGGAAAAGAACTAAAGACAGAGGAGAAATAAAGGTCAATATTCAGTTTATGAGGAATAACATGACAGCAAGTATGTTTGATTTGTCAATGAAGGACAAAACCAAATCCCCTTTTGCTAAACTAAAAGACAAAATGAAGGGTCGAAAAAATGATGGGACGTTTTCAGATACATCCTCTGCAATCATTCCAAGTACTCACATACCTGATGCAAACATAGAGGTATGTAGTGGTGAAGTACAAATGAAATCAAAACCAAAAAAACCTTTCCTTTTGGGACCTCAGCGGCTATCTTCAGCTCATTCGATGTCAGATTTAACAGGATCACATGTCTCCTCAGAAAAAATAAAATCCAGCACAGTTGGCTACTCTCATCTTTTCAGGCGTCAGCTAGAATCTTTTGGTTCGGTTGATGAAGGCGGTAAGTAAAACTCATGCTACTTAATCTTGACCAGTTTAGTTACAATTCACTGCTACTAGAGCATTCAAAAGTCTGTTTCTTCAGTTTATGAAGCAGTTACAAGGCCAAAAAGATAAGAATTATTGCTGGCGTATTTTTTTTCACTTGCATTAGTTGGTGGTATCTTATAAATGCTGTTTCTGAGCATAAGGAATAACTTATAAGTCATAATGTATGATAATTTATCATGTTTCTTCTTATGCCCTCATTTGAGAGTATGTTGTAATGAAACATTGCATTCAAGAAGGAACTCTAGGCAAAATAATGTTTTGTGAACAATAAAAGTGTCTTTAAAAAGTTAAAAACTATCACCAGATTTTAAACCTGATTTATATGAAGAACTGAAAGTACTTTGCATTGTTCAAAGTTATTATGCAATAGACTACTGTTGCTTTCTGGAATGCCATGCTAGCCACAGCTGTATTCTTTGTACAACCCAGTTTTCACACAGAAAATTAAAAATTTGCTGTAGTGTCTATTGCTTCCTTAAACATTTCTGAACCACAAAGTCAAGGCTGTTCATTTTTTAAAAATAGATTAGTTATTCAGGAGTGTTTTGGACTGAGACTCAATTGCAAACTTTCTAGACCTAAGCTAAAATGGGTTCCCTGCATGTCATAAGCTGTGCTGTAGTATCTCATTGATAATGTACTAATGACAGATTGTTTGCAGGGAGTGTAAAATCTCCACACAGAAGGACATTAAGTGTTGATACTTCTAAAATGAACCAGCTTGACAGCACAGTTGATGAAACTGCACTTGAAGCACAAAATGACCCATTTACCAATGTGAGTGCTTCGTTACCCCAAAAATTTGCTACACTGCCAAGACAGAAGAATCCATTTGAAGAAAGCCCCGCAACATGGGATCAGAACATAAGTCTGTTTTCCAAACCTGTCGAAATCAAAAAAGAAATTAAAAAAGAGAAAAAAGAGAAAGTTAGTCTTTTTGAAAGAGTGACTGGAAAAAAAGATAGCAGGAGGTCAGATAAACTTAGCAATGGGGGATCAGAGAGTTCTACTGACTTGAAATCACCCAGTGCATTTGGTGAAACTCATCAGGAGAGTTTTGATTATGAGTCGACTAATCCGTTTATGGCAAACTTCAAGCCTACAAGCATGTTGCCATCTTCAAGGTAGGTTTTCACTGTATTTTGATCTGATGTCTTGAACATGTTATATAAATGAAAATGTGAAGTGTTGAGGAGCACAGTCTTTGTGCTTTATATACATTGATATCATTGCTTATCTGTTTCTAAGTAAAAGTTATGAACTTTTAATATAGCTTTATCCTATTTCATTTAGAAGCTACATTTATATTATTGATATGTACTGTGACTGTTCTTGGGTACTTGCGTTTGTGGAAAACCTTGCTCATGCTTCAGAATGGGCTCTTCCTGAGAGTCTTCTGCTTTCACTGAACGCTCATCGCTATTATGCTGCCTAAGGCAAGGTTTTAGAGGGAAAGATTGTAACTCTAAGGGAAAGATGAAACAGAAAATAAATAAACGGTGAAGAAAATTTGAGTAATGAAAACAAATGCTCTGCTTGTCACCACTTGGGGAAAAAAATGGGTTTAGATTCTGTATGTTAAACCACAAGAACTGAAGACCATTCTGTTCCTAAATGGGAGCATCTGCATGGGCACTTATCATGCTTGAAATCATCTGGCTCGCTGTAGCTTTCCTGAGTTCATGTGTATTCAAGGCCTTATACAAGGCAGCAGTTTATATGCTAAGCAAAGTGAATTGAGTTACAGAGGCTGATAAGAAACTTTGATTTAAATAATCCGTTTTAATCTTTGTTTGCTTATCAACAATTTACTTGTTTTCCTTAAATTAAAAAAAAAAAAGAAAAAAAAAAAGAAAAAAGCATATTCAACATTTAATCTGGCTTTTGTTTACTGGCGAGGAAGATAGTCTATATATACATATATGTATATACATATATACATACATGTACACCTCATATACTGTACCCAGCTCATGTTTAAGCAGTTAAATAATTAACTTTATTTATTTACATTCTTTTTTTTTTCTTTTTTTTAAATATTAATGCCAGAAATTGATTAATAGTGCTTTTTTTTTTTTCAGGGTAATGATTCATTTCTATTTCAAGTCATAAATTTGGTACAAATTGGATTTAAAATCAAAATGCTTCAAACAAGAATTTTAAAGTTTTAAAATAAGTCACTGTTTTACATGAAAAAAAACCATGATTTAAAAAATAGCCTTTTTCCTAATTCCTTAATTAATGACAGCATAGCATTTTCTTAAAAGAAAAAAAAAAGTAATTTGTTACTCACTAACTTGTTCTTTAAGATTTTCGAACAGATCAATCTTATTGTATCCCAGCTCATTTTTATTCATAGGTTAGAATGTATGCACTCCTGTTTTAAACTTATAATCATTTTCTCAACAAAACTAATCTTGGATGTGAATTAGATAAACTGAAATGGAACAGCTATAGAAAAGATTCAGTTGCTAGAAGCTCATACAGACTTCAGTGAATTATCTTCTTAGTGCCTCCTACCAGTCAAGTCACTTCTACTGTCTTAAATAACAAGTTTACAGCCAGAGTCTTAGAATGTTATTTACTTAATAAAGGATTTCTCTAGATTAGAGTAAGGTTAGGATGTAGCTTGGTTTGTCAGAAGTTAAACTTTCATTTAAATAAGCTCCTTTAAGGAGAAGTAATTTAAATAACAATTAAAATTACATAGCATTTAATTTTTTTAAAATGAAAAATTGTATTCAGGCAGATGCTAGATGTAAGTAGTGAAATCTTTTGAAGTTCTTGAATGCAACAGATCTTGATAAATATAAATCTTAAATGGTAATCATGATGGACTGTTTTCCTTTGTTTTGTAATTAAAAAGCTCATCACAGTGCCCCTTCAGAAGGACTCTAGTCATTTGTTCCCCTGTTTTGTATGAGTCTTTTTTACTAGTTCTTGACTTTTATGTAAACATATCTATCTGTCTTATCAAAAGTTTATTTTGTTATTTTCAAAAAGCCCAAAATAGTAAACATTATGACCTTATTTATAAGACAGCTACTGTGGAATAATTTCTATCATGCAATAATTTGTTAGAAGCTCTTGGTTTTTATACGGTCCACTATTGTGGTCTATGAGAATCTTTTAAAAATAAGTTCATTTTCTTTCATATGTGTCTTGTACAATGATTTTCTTTTGAAGTCGAACTAATACAAAATGTGCATATTTAATAAGTTTACAGTTTAAGTTTACCTTTTATCTGTGGAGGATTTGTTGAATAGAATCCATTTTTAATTTTTAGAATTAGTAATACTGTGAAGAAAGAATTGCATAAATCTGTGGGCACAAAATAACTGAGGTTGAGTAACGAATTCAGTATGCAGAAAGCATACACAGGGAATTTAGGTTTTGAGTTGTTTTTTATTTACTCTGCATGGTATTAATCTGTTTTTGATGGATACCATCTCTGTGAGTACAACAGGCAGTATATCTTTTTAGTAAGGTGTGTCCAAAATCAGCGTTCTGGGGTGGATGAGGAGTCCACTTTGCACTTGAATCTCCCAATTATCCCCACCTAGCTATGCCTTGTTTTGAATGATGGAATGGTTATGGATTCCTGTCTGACGAAACTGCACAGGAAGATGTGCATTCAGGCCACAGGACCAGGATGGAGCTAGTGCAAAGTGGAAGAAAAGAAAACAATGCAAAACAAACACACACACAATACGCCTTCCCACCCCGGAATCCACAAACCACCAAACAAACCAACCAGCCCTGGCCTGAAATGTACATAAGTAGATGAATTAAAAAAAAAAAAAAAAACTTTAAAACATATTTGTACCTCAAGTTAGCCACAGGAGGGTTTTTTTTTTTTTTTTTTTTTTTAATTCTGTCACCTAGTTAACAAGATCTCGGGGGGTTGTTCAACCTCATGAGTGTAATCCAGTCTTTATGAGCCATCACTATATGTTTACTGTACAGTGAAGAGGGTCTCAGTCTGGGGATACCTCTATACATCTGTACCTCTTTACACCTTTACCCTCTATACATCTGTACCTCTTTACACCCTTACCTTCTCTTTTGTTTTCATTTAGATTGAATGATTCATCTCTCCCTGATCCTTCTGTCTTTTCTTCACGTTCTTGCCTCCCTTGATAGCTGTGATCTATAACGTAATCTGCATGTTAGCGTTACCTGTGTCTTTGTAATAGTGAACGTTTCATCAGTCATCATGTTTATAAAAGATAATACATTTACCTTTTTAATCATCATCATTAGAGGCTCCTACTGCCACTTGTTCATTTCAGATTTGTTTGCTATTTTAATTATTATTTTTATCAAGATCAATTTGGTTAATTGCTTTAGAAAAATTGACATTTGGCTTTGCCTTGCTTCTTAAGAGCAAGGTGACAAATGTTAGGTTAGGATCCAGTGGATCTACAAAAGACTGGCAGTGGCACTTGCACAGTGGGTTATGCATTTTGTTTAAATGTTTTGGTTGCTATATACTGACAGTACCTTAGTTCTAGATTTGCCATCACAGCTTTGGGCAGAAAAGCATAATCTAGAAAATGTCTGTTGCAGTTAGACGTCATTCCGCATGAGAGGTGCGTGTGGTGTTTGCCAAAGTTGTGGGTGGGTCATGGATTATTTGAAGGATGTTTCGATATCATCTGTTTTCTCTTGTCATTCTCTGTTAGTTCTTCAAGCTTGCTTTAGTGTATAACAAAGCAGACTACGAGGCTCGCATTGTAACTCAGGTGAAGTCAGTGAATTGTCCCACTGATGTGAAGGTGTGCAGAACCTGACTTCCAGTTTGCCATTTGAATGTCTTCTTTAACAGACACAACAGAAACAATATCTGTCCTGCTTAGATACAGAATGTAAAGCATATACTTAGGAACAAATAGGGGAAAATTAAAGATTCTTCCAGTGTTCAGGTGTAGAATAAAGTGAATGATCCCAAATGGTTGGAAACAGGTAACAGGATGAGGTTGTGTTTCATGCACAGGTAAGAAAACCCAGTTCTTCCCATGATGGAAGTTTTTTTATAGATAGTTACACAGCTAGCAACAGAGGAAACTATGCTTGCTTTGGTCCTAATACCTGTATGCAGTGAATAACATCAGGAAGTAACTTTAAATAGCAAATTGGTTTCTGAAATCAGACCAGCAAGGAAGCTGCAGGACACCCCACAAGACATTGAGGGGATAACGTGCCCAGGAGGGAGTTTCCCTAACCCACTTGAGTTACTGTTTGGTTCACAAGAGTTTAGTTTTTTTTTTTTTTTTTTTTTTTTTCAAATTCCGTATATGGTGGTGGTTAAAGTTACTGCTTTTGCCAAAGTACCTTAACATGTGTATGACCCAAATATTACCTGAGTCGAGTGTCATAACCACACTTCACATTGCATATGGTTTATAGAACTTGTTGTTAATTTCTCTTTTTCCTTGGCCAGTGATTTTAGTTTATAAAAAAAAAAAAAAATAAATAAAGGTTTTAGTTCATGATAATATATTTTGTATTGCTTTCCTCAAGGTCTTTGGAATATCTTCAAATTGTTATTCATGTAAAAGGAAGCATGAGATGATTTTGGTTTCATGCAGAAGTGAAAAGGCTTAGAGAGTCAGTGCACTTGCTCTGTTCTCCCATTGTTTCAGATCTGACAGAAGGGTGGCAAATTCTCCATGGGCCTAATCCAAGGTCTTTAAAGTTAATGGGGTGAGGCCTCAAGTCCATCCTAATTAATTTTGTTTGGTAGTCTTGACTAAGCAACAGTGATCTGCAGAAGCAGCTCATAACGTTGCTGACTGTGGGCTAGGTGAGTTACGGAACAGTGGTTAACCCAACCAGTTATTAAGTGCTAACTGGCTGTATTCATATTCTGTCAGTAATTTCTGTTATTTACTAATTAAAAGAATGAAGATAAATACATTTTCCATGTGTTTCTTAGCTGCTGATACAGAAAATATAGACGTGGTTCAACAACAGCTACAGGATTTTTTTTTTTTTTTACCTAAGCAAGAAGTATACCAGGATTATTTGAAAATTATGATTTATCGTTATTACTATTATTTATTGTTATTTCAAGAAGGATTAAGAAGTATTTTGAAAAAGCAAAATAAAACCTGCTTGTTTGTTTTTGTAGAACAGGAGTTGCCAGGAAATCACAAAATAAGGACCCCTAATTTCTATTAATCCGAGCTCTGGCAAAGGCTTTTTCTGTGGTTTTGGGAAAATGACTTAAGTCTTCCTTCCCCATTAGCTGTAAAGTGGGGATGGTGCTTTGTTATCTCTTAAAATGCTGCGTGGATCAATCAATATTTGTTAGGGTTCATAGATACAGTGTCACATTTATTTTTTATTGTCTGGTGCAAATGTAATGTAGATATGAGCTGATTTCTGACAATTTAAAAATGCTGCGGTCTCCTAGTGAAAGAAAAAATGTTTTCTTAAATATTACAAAATTCATTAGTTCCAAACCACTTACACAGCCAATGAAGAACTTTTAAGCACGCAACATGTTCTAGTATTTTTAGTTAGCATTTACCAATAATAGATTTGTCTTTGTATTTCTTCATCCACTGCTTTGAAAGTTTTGGCTATTATTATCTTTAAATGCATTCATTCTTAACAATTACTTCTGTTGTTGTGGCTCTCAAGAGGTTAATTTGCAGTCAGTAGCCACGTGGATTTTGCATTGAACACAGTTAAAGAAATTGACAGTAATCCTTGAAAACAAAGATTTTTTGTGTGCAGTGACCAAAACTTATGCATCATTTCTCTGAAATTGTTTGTGTTTAGGAAAATACACTACAGTAGGTTAATAAACTGATGTGAAAATTTCTCAATTTACACCACTTGACAAGTGCTAAGAGAAAAGCATCTCTAATTTTAATGTGTTATTAGGACCTTTTTAGAGAGATTGTACAAGTTATTAACAAGGTCCTCTGAGACAGGAGACGGGTAATTAACAAGACCTACAGAAAGAGAGTTTAGGTAATTAACAAGATCTTAGGTACTGGACACAGGGAAACAAATAGTCCAATATTTAAAGCTGACAGGTTGTTACTAGTCTGATCAAATTCCAGATCTGGGAAACTGGGTTAATAGCTGTGAGCCTTCTAAGAAACATTATATATATACTATATGTAAGTATATTTATATGTAGTATATATGTATGTGTGTATAATATACGTATGTGTGTATAATATACATATATGGTTCTCTATGTGTGAAACACAAGTGTGTGTATATGTACATATATGTATACACATATAGAGATACATTAAATAAAAACAACTTATAAAATAGCACTTCCATAACCTAAGTGTGGTTAAACTTAGAGAAAATAAGATGAAGCTTATGCTGCATACTGCATACTGGTTACTTTATCTGAAGTTCAAGCAATAAATGTGTTATATTCTAAAAACTGGGAGATGGAGTAGCAGAGGAGAAAGAAGCATATCTTACTAGGATTCACTGTAGCAAGTACGAATAATAATCATATAAACATCAGATAAACATCAGTTGGAGTCTAAGGAAGAGCTGATGTTAAATTTTAGGAAATATTAACATTATGTGTAGTGGTCAGCTACTTAGAGACACTACTGCAAAATCATGTGTTACTCTGACTTTCTAGGTTACTGCTTATTGAGCTGTGTGAGTAGAGCAGGTGCCTGGCACCAGTCAACTGCACTTGTAAAATATGTTCACTTAGATCACAGGTTCTCTACTGAAGTTTGACTACGCGTGTTTCTAGTCACACGCGATCATTGCTGGGTAGAATTCTGATAGAGTATGTTATTAATTATTCTGTAGGCTGTTAATATTTGTTAATTCAGTATGGTAAAGCTGCCGGTAGCACAACAGCTATCAACAAACAAATACATGACAGGTATAAAAGAAGTAACAGGAATCTACAAAACAAAGAGAAGTCATGCAAGGATTCTTAGTCTGTCCTGCTAAGACTGTTAGCATCTGATTTAGAAAGATCACACCATGTGATGAGGGAATAATGAAATCTTTCCTAAAGCTGCTACAAATCAATGATCACATTATTTGTGACATTACTAGGATGGGTTGGAGCAATTGATTCCTGGAGAGAGGTTGTAGAAATACTTAGTATTTCTTAGTATTTTAGAGTTGTAGAATACTTAGTATTTCTACAATTTAAAATACTAGTACTTAGTAGTACTTTACTGCAGACTCTTCACCAACAAGCACTTCTTATTAGTTGTCTGTTTCAGGAACACTGTTTTAAAAGTTCTTCCTGCTGAATGACAAGATTTTTTTAAGCTTTCATTAAAAGTTGGTGGACATTAGGCCATGTGAAATTTTTGTGAAAGGCTTTGATGCATATCACCTATGCAAGTGGGAATGCACTGCCCGTTCTATTTGCTTTAAAAATAATATTGAATAGTTATATCCAGTCTCTTTATTAATAAAAGCAGAAGCTATTTAAAATTGAACTTTTTTTTTGTTTCATATTAAGAACTAAGAATTAGTGCTTTTTTTTTTTTTTAAGCTTTCAGAAATCATTCTCAAATTTTCAATGCCAAGTTTTACTTCAGGGTTTTTGTTTTTTTTTTTGTTTGTTTTTGGTTGACTTACCAATCTGTGTAAGTAGGGTCTCCTAGTGGAGGTGTTGACACAACCTTTATTATAAAGGATCTTTAGTGGTCTCTTGTGGATAAAAATTCATCATTTTTTTAGCCATAGCACACCTGCCTAATAAAAACAGAAATATTTTAACGCTTAAAAATATTGACTCTTATATAAAACTGTTGTTTGTTTCCAGAAACTTACATTAACATTCAGTTGAGTACACTGTTTAAGATCACTTTTGAGTTTAGATACCTTGTAAGCCCTGACTAATGAGTGAATTTACATGAGTAATGTGTCCAGCAGTGTGCAAGTACAAGTTCCATTATTGAAAGATACTTAAATGTTTGGAAGGAGAAGGCTAGCCATCTGACAGAGCTCACAAATGCAGCTCTGCATGCCTCCGGTTTCCTCAGTCTGCCTCCAGCAGCATCGGATGCCTCAGAACCAGCCACCAGCCTACTGTGGATCCCAATTCATGTCTGTTGCCAAACTGAAGTTGTCTATACATGTGCATAAATTAGAGATCCACCTTAGCATTTTATATCTGCTTCCCAATTTCCTTACAGATGTATGAATGACTACATCATGTCAGTTGCGCTCTTGTATCTTTTATTTATTTAAAGCATCAAAAACACCAACAGCAAAACACTTTCAAAAATATTTATGTCATTTCAGGCAAAACAATGTAATTTCAAAGTGCTTAGGCGGTGTTGTTTAAGGATTGTCACATCTTGAGTTGCTATTAGTCTTTAGAAACAGTTTATTTGATGCATTCAGTGAGGAACGTTAAACATTTTAGGCTTTGCTTCACTTCTGTTTCCATCAACTCTCACTTGTTATCCATTTTTACCTTTTGTACATGAGAAAGCAGACTGATACTGCCTTTGGGTGTGAAGGATACTGAATTCTAACACCTTGCTGTTTAATATGAAGGAACAGATTAAGACCAGTATATAAAAGATTAGTTTATCTATTATTTATTGATAAGAATGTTGATGGATTTAGTTATTTCCGTTATGGGAAATATTGCCACTCTGTATGATGCTGGACTCGTCACAGATTTTTTACTATATCTAGTCATAGTAAATTTAGTATAACTCTTCCTAACAAGAGTATGTAGCATTTTCTTTGTTAAATTATTCAAGTTTTGTAACTGCAAGCTTCTGTGCTTCTGTATAGTTGCATTATAGTGTTTTTACTGCACTAAATTTGAGATACGTGTGAACCACAAGAGAAAAGGTTGCTTCCTTGAAGTGCATGTTGTTCAGGACCATTACCGAGAACTGCATTCTGAGCCTGTAACTTCTTTATCTTCATGGAGCCTTCTGCTATCAGAAGGGCTCCAGAGACTGCAGCAGTCTGCTCATGGATAGGTCATTTCCAAAGGAGTCTATGTAAAGAATATGTAGATTGGGAACAAGTGGTTTGCAATAAAAGTGTGTCTTACATTCAAAGTTTGGGATTTTTGGTCCAGTTAACTCTTGGCATGAGACTTCATAACAATATTAAGAAAATGGAGTGATAGCAACAAAACTGATATTCTTTTTATGTCCTCCTGGGGTTACACAAACTCCAGAAGGCCTTGGAACATGGCTTGACAGCAGGACAATTTATATAGTGAAGTGTCTTAAGTGATGTTCCCCAGAATCTGATTGGGAAATAAATGGTAATATGCTTGCTTAGCTGCCAGACGTGACAGTCATTCCTTCTTGGAGTATAAAGTGATGTCTGCATTGCCAGACACAGCAGGCTAATAATATTCTATGGAAAACTAAGTTTCTGAATTTCATTAACTGTATCTGATTTTTATTCTTTTGTTTTTCTAGTAGATTGGTAATAACTCAAAAAATATCCTAATATTTCAAGTTTCTGGTATGTGTGTTGTGATAATCCAAAGAAAAGTACGTAAGCAATATAATAAGAATCAGTCCAAAGACCAAGAAGTAAGAAGAATAATAATTTTTAGACCCTAATGAAAAATGAACATGGTAGAGCTTTGTTAATTACCTGTACAGAGATGTTCTGTCTTAAGCTCACACTGAACACATTGATACAATGGATATTTTACAAGATGTCAAGTTAACCAAGAAGATTTCAATACTTTGAATATTAAATATTAATGTCAATATCCTAGTTTTAATTTCTAATAGTATACAATACTGTGATCATATAACTAATATGAGTAGCAAAAGATAAGTAAAAAGCTTTTGCTCCTTAGGAAAATATGATTTCCATACAGCATAATTTAGGAGTCTGATTCCCATTCATTATGTTGTCAGAGTAAATGGTTCAGGCACTAAAATGTTTAAATCAGTTGTAGGAAAGATTTTTTTAAACATGGTTTTAATTTCTAGGCATTTAGAAGCTAAATATTTAAGCAGCCACTAGACCTAATGTTTGAATTTTTAACTACCATTAAACTTCAAAAGACAAAATTAAAAACTCCAATTATAAACTTGAGCTTGTGATACATCTTAAACTCGAGCTATATTTAATCTTAAAAGTAGATAACACAGACAGCAATATACCAGCACAGAGCTCAGTGCAAGTCTCAGCTGTGGGCAGCCCCTGTACCTGTAGTGCTTCACCTTGATACCTGAGCTGTCTCCTTTTACACCGTTTCTGGAGTGTTTTCACTATGCTGGAGTTTCAACACAAACTGCAAATAATCAGCCAGGAATGTAGCTATGAAACTGCCTCATAAAGGGTAGGTGTTAGGAAAGAAGCGTGAGAGTTTCATGTGATTCTAACAAAATGTATTTAAGTAAGGAAAATAGCAAGAATAAAATAATGTGCTTGTTATGATTATGAAGTAGTCATCCAAAACACTCTACAGAATCAGACTTATAGTACGTCTGCCCCCAGTATCATTTTATACTATATTTATTTCTCATCACTTTTCTCCCTCCAGCAATATCGCAACAGGGAAGGGTTCTCATCTCACATACTAAAATTGAAATCTAAGCTAGTAAAACCCAGAAATTCTAACAAGCTTTACTGTTCAGTAAAAATATAAAGAAAAAGTTGTAATAAAATAATGGATATTATTTAATGTGGTGAAAATATCTGATATAAAGTAACTCTTAAGGAAAATATTTGAATTCCCAGATGAGTGAAATGCGGGCATGACTAACTTCTGTGCTGGATTGAATAAGTCTATTGTACCTCTGGTGGCTAGAGAGGATGTAGAAGCTGGGTGATTTGCTTTATGATCTTACTGCAGCTGATTGTGAATCTGTGCCTTCATCCTCAGTCTTGCCAATGCAATTTACCTCCTTTTACTAGTTCCTAAATTTCTTAAAGGTGATCAGACTGAGAGAAAGTTTATTAGCTGTAAGAGACGATCCATGGACCTTCTGATAGAAATCATTGTGGGACCTGCAACATGACCTTGAGGCACGTGGGACTGCTGATGAACAGTGGTGGAGATGGAGGCTTTTCAGCCTGTTTGGATAAGCAGAAGAGGTAGAAAATGACTCCATTCCTTGAGGTGATGAAGGAAACACGAGCAAGAAGGTAGATGAGCTCCTCTCAGTGAGCAGAAAGAGGAGTAGTCAAGCCAGTTTGTGTAGGTTGGAAGGTATATTCAAGAAGCAGGCATTAGAATCAGATGTAACACCTGGGAGTTTAACATTAACACACAGTGTTAATGACGATGCATGGGCCAGAGAAGCTGTTTTGACTTTAGTTCTTAGGGGAGTTGGCAGAAAGTGTGTTTGTTAGAAAAGAAACATCTTTTTACTTGTAAACTGAGCGAGTTTAGTTTGGGGATAATTGAGAAACACTAATTATAGAATCCCACGATGCCAGTTTTTTACAATCACTTTTTACAGTGAACCACACTCTAAAAACAAAAAGAATTTTTTTCCCAAGCTGTGAACATATTTTTTCATGCTTCCATAGCAAAAGTTCCCTGCCAATTTATCAAGCCTTGGGGAAGAAAGAGAGACAGGGCTATAACTAGCCTATTTGCTGTGATTGTAACACAGTGAAAAATGACCTGATTTCATATTGTTGCTTAAATCAATAATTTCAGAATGCTCTTACAGAGTTGAGAAGACAGCTGCTTGAAGGATGCTTATGATCATTGTGCAATTCATGTGCTGTAGTCTTAGAGGTTTGTTTTCTATTATCTATTACAAGTCATCAAGTGATCAAGTAAGATGATAAGTTTAGGTGGGTCTATTATTGTGATGAAATTTAAATTCAAAAACAAATGCTCTCATTAATTTCAATACACAATATCTGCAACTGCCCCAGCCCTATGCATTCATAATTTTACAGTATGCTCCTTCAAGGTATTACAAGGTTCTTGGACAGTGAATTATGGGTGCAGCTGGGATAGTCTGCAACTGCTCATGTTCACCTCGGGCTGGAAGAGCTGGCGGGAAACCTCATGAGGCTCAGCGAGGCCATGGAGCTCCCAAGTCAGTTAGTTAGACAATCTGACTTAAAAATGTTATATGAAATTTCAGCACCTGTTTCTTCCTGCTTCACTGAGAAGCAGTATATTTCCACATTTCTCTCTAAAATATGAGTATTCGTGGGGTTTGGGTTTTATTGGTGAATATTTTGTTTAATAATTTTTCATTTTTTGCAAGGATATTCAAATTACTTCATGTGAAATAGGTGGATGTACTCTTTTGTAATTGCAGTTACAATGTCTACAATGGAACAGAAATGACAGCAGAGTTTTTAGCTGAAAAAAATTAGTCCATATTGCCAGTGATTTATATTTCTAATTTTCAAATGTAACTTTTCATAGTCAGAACTGCTCCTTTTCTTTTAAGCTGCTGCTATGAAAGAGAGTCCCAGAACTTATTTCACAGAAACTATAAAGTCATTCAGTGCAATGAAAGATTTGCTTTTTTAACCTTTCAGAAACTTGCTCAGTTGAGCAGTCAGGCTGTATTATTCTATATCTTGTCTAACATGAGGAAACAGTCCCAAAAGAAAGATATCCCAAATTAACGCCACACTTCGTTAAATAGAGACATTCTTGGTTTTCACCAAGCTAATTCGATCCAGTTCAGTTAACTCATTTTTTTTGTACTCAGATCACAAAAGGCAGCCATGAATGAAGCGAGTTCATCATGTGTTTGACACATCAGTGTGAAACTAAAAGGCAGACCATGAGGGAGGGTTCCTGCCTTTCGCTGTTTAGACAATACCCGGTGAAAGCGGCCCCTCATTCAAAACTGTTCTCTAGCAAACTCTAGCAGAATGCTTCAGATCACTGTTACAAACAGGTATAATGGGAATTAGCCAGAACTTGATTCTTCAGACACCTTTTTATTTCTAGTTGTGACTGTTCATGTAATCCAATCTTCATCTAATATACTCAATCTGACAGATGGTTCACTGGACTTCTGTATGAGCAAAGGACTACTTTTGAAATAAAGAAAAAAGTCCATAATAAAACATCAGTTTGTGTATTATGTCTCTTCCACTTTTACACCATGAAATATATGGTTTATACATTCAGGTAACAGAGTGATGGATACAAAATTCCTTACTTTAAGCTACGTTTAAAATTATAAATAAATAAAAAAAAAAGTATAATTATTTGTGTAACTTTTTAATTATTCTTTCAACCACAGACTAAGATTGCAGTATTTTACTACTAATTTATTTTTGTTCATGTACCAGCTTGTTGACTGTACAATTAATTATTAGTATTAGGCCTCATGATTAGAATTAATCATTAGTATTGAGGTTCTCTAGTTTAAAAAGTAGGAAAGAAATGAACTTGTTACTTCCGAAGTCTGTAGGAGATTTTGTAGCATTTGTAGTACCTTGTTACCAGCCCAGTGCAGCCAAGCACAGAGATCTGTTTTCTAGAAGCTCTGTCAACAGACATCACCCTTGACAGCCAATGCGTACAACCTGACTAAATGGTAGGTTTTGTGATGTGAAGGAATGATGCCTGCTATGATGCTACCAAGTAAATATTATTGGTGAGTCATATCCAAATTCTGAGTTGTTTCCAAATTCTGAGCACATTTTCTCTAAGAGTTAGTTTCTCTCAAAACTTGCTATAGCAAGTACATAAGAACATAGCAGCATTGATTTTTGAAGATATTTGCAAATAATTACATCAACCAGTGAGAACAGTGGACTACTTCTTGGGCCTGATACTTTGACAATGGCTGCTTTTATCAATATCTACTGCCTTTTTGCAGTTGAGAAAGAAAAACAACACAACAAAATCATGAAATAGCTTTGCTTTCTGGATGTGTGAAATAATCACTAGGTTTATAAAATAGTTGCTTATTTACTCAATTTTAAGCATGAAACAAATGTTATTAATACAAGGTAGCTTTTTGGCTCTAACTTAACCTGGTGACCTCAGTGGAATTTCTAAAGGACCTTTCTCCTCTGGCAGCTGCCATGAAAACTGGCAATACACGTTAGTCTTTTGAGTTCTGTTGTGTTTTTTTTGTAACAACCTCATCCCGGGGACCTATTTCCAGAATATTTCATTTAAGTATCTCTTTTTTTGCTTATAAACTTGAGGTAAGTCTGGAAATAATCAAAAAGCTAGAGAAGCCCAATCTGTAATATCTTCGCATTGCTTATTCTAATTTTATGACCAGAAGGATATGAAAAATTGTGAATAGAGAATATATGAAAATTTCCATTAACTTTGAATACTGTCCTAATTATAGTAAGTTTCACAAATCAGGAAAATAAATCATAATAAATACTTCGTACACCTAATACAACTAATTCAGGAGTAATTTCTGGTATAAATTTTAGTCAGATAAATATGGACTATTCATATTTGCTTGTTTGTGTGTTTTCCCCACAGTTTTGCTATGAATCCTTCTGGCATTGAGGACCTCAGGAAAACAATGGTGAGTTATGAAGTGTTATGGAAAACCATCAGCAAATGCCAACTAATTGATGCCCAACACACTGCGAGCTATTATTCTTATTTAACCTCTTATAAGGAAATGCTTGTGGGTTTTTTCTTGCCTTTGATTGATATTTCCAGAAAATCTAATTGGAAAATCAGAGGCCTAAGATAAACTTGTAAATAAAGAAGAGTTTTACACTCAATGTGCAAAACATTTGGATAACTTCTGGTGTTACGATGTAGAGAAGAAAGGGAAAATTAGACGTTTACAGGTAGAGTAAAAAGAAACGCTTTGGACTATTTCAGATAGCTCTAGAGAAGTATGGTCAGGTGAGTAGCTCTGTCTGAGGCAGCAATACGTTAGCTGACCTAACAGGTGTTTCCTATCACTAGAGTCTGAGACTTGAGGACCATTTTTAGATGGCCAATCCAAATGGAAGTAATGAATGAATACATGGCAGGATTAATAGCACAAACAATAAATGAACAGCCTCACAGAAAACACTAAAAATAGACATACTACAAGTTATTATTCAAAAAAGCACCAAAAATCGTGTACTAAGAAAGAAAAGACAAAACAAAATCCACAGATTTACTATGCAGTATCTTTGTTTGAAAGAAAATGTGGTCTTACTAGAATTTATTCTGTGAATAGATCAAATCTTTAAAAGTGGGTTTGTTTTCAATCTTTAAAATATATAGAAAACAAGTTTCAGAAGGAAATATGACTTTGTAATCTTCGGTTTTTGCTGCTTTATGGAAATGACTTGTAATAATATTTGATGTTATTATAAACACCCAAGTTTTTATAATGTAAGTAACTGGTGGAAGATGTCAGAGTATATGAATGCTGCCTTTGATCAGATAGTAAACTGAATGCTACCAGGCGGTTACTTAATCTCTGACAAAACACAACATCAAAAAATTGATTTAACTTCGCAGCTATTGTCTGTAAAGTAACCATAATTACAGTTTCTATGTGCTTGCAAACGTACTACTGCAAATCATGTAATTTATTGCTGGTAAAAGCATCGTTATAGTTCTTTTAAGACATAATATGTGAATTGTTTTATTTAAAGGATTTAAAGGTGATAAAAGAAATCCTTGATGATTTTTCTTTTGGAATAGCAGCTATCCTAAATGTCAGTTGCAGGATTATGAGGTGGTGCTCATTTAATACAAAATACAAATTAAGAGGAGAGGAAACTATATCTCAACCATAGTTCTGAATGAAACCATTTGATTTTTTTTTTTTAAATATTCAAGATTGCTTTCTAAGGTGTTTGAAGTAATTTATTATTAGGTTCTGCAATAATAGCCCTCACCAAGTTATTATATTTCTTCCTTGTGCATCACATTTAGTAATTATGTTTGTATGTCTTCTACTCTGGTGCCAACACCTGTCTCTGAAAGCAGTGTTTAAATGGGAGCAGTAGCCAGTTGAAAGGGCAGTGTGAGCTCTTTAAGGCCTAATTAAGAACTGAAAGGAAGATGAAGTAAGTAGGACAAAAGATGTGAAAGTAGCTTAGATGATATTCCCAGAGCAGAATTCCTCATTAGAACAATAAAGAGATGATCAGAAGGCCAGGCCTTCGTTTTATCTGACTCTACTTCCTCCATCTCTTCTGATGTCAGTTTGCACCCCAATAGGGTCTTGTAGCTGAGGCAATCTTTCTTTGCATAGCCTGTTATTTAGAATCTTTTTTAAAAATACTTTATTATAAGATTAATGTTTTGAATTAAACTTTTAGTAGCTGTTTTTGTAAAGATAGAGTTGCTCCTTATACATTTAAGTATCACTTATTTGTTCAAACTGGACATTTAAAGTCTTTCTAATTTTAACAATATTTATTTCTAAGTACTAAAAGCATTCTAGAATTTTCTTGTGTATTTAATGTGATAAGTTATTTGCCCAAAAAATCTATATAGATCATGTGTATGGCAAAGCATCTTTAAAGCATATGTATTACACACAATTTTCCAGTAAACTTTATATAATAATTAAAAACATCATTGCATATTTGTCCCAGTTCCTGTGCCAAATCAGAAAATTAAGTAAACCCTATATTTTAGACATTGAAGTCTTAATGTATTTTCCAATGTTAAAAAAATATATAGTTATTTAAAGATAAGATTTAGCTTCCTTCTTGTGGAAGAAAATGTGCTAAAAATATAACAACCACAAAGTGAAGCTATTTTCTTTTCTATACTTGTTGGAAATCAATTACTAACTGATTTATAAATTTCATCAAGGTAGACATTTTTATAAAGTGGGAATTACTGATCACATAAAATGCTGTGACTTGATAATATAAGTTTAAAATACTAAATACACATGCATAAATGTGACATTAAATATCTCAAATGTAGTGAGAAATCCTTAAAAGCACATATTTTCAGGAGCTACTATTAGAATATAATTGATAGAGAGAGACTGATTGATCTGTCGTACTTCAACCTTTTTGCAGTACACCATCACTTCTAATTAGATTTATTTGGAAACTTTGACCACCTGCACGTTTTAATGATTTGACATATGCCAATGTGTAAATATGGAGCTGTATGGGAAGAAAAGGAACGAAGCAGAACACTTGTGTATGAATACTTGATTATGTGGTGTGCTGCCTAGCTGTGCATGCTTTATCATTTTTAATGACAAGTTTCTATTGTAAACAAAAGCTATCTCATGTTCATCTTTTGCCCTGTTAGAGGTTCAGGATTTGAGAGGTTAGATGATTGTACTTAGACGTTCCATATCTTTTAATTTTTTCAGTTTCTGAATCAGAGGAAACTTACTGCTTTGCATGTCTTACGGTGCTAATACTTTTATGAACTGACTCTCACAATCTTTTTCTCATTTATACATTTCCAAATGTTTCATAATTTGGTTACTGAAGGTCACAGCTATTTCTTCTTGACACAGAATAAGACATTCAAGTGTATAGTGTTTTGGATCACATTGGCCTTTGTTACAGGGACTAATTTGTCCATCTTTGCTAATACTGCATTTACTGAGTCATCAGAAGTCATTACTGAAACATTTCTGTTTCCTTTGCTGCTTAATTCTGTGCCTGTCCTGCTTTAAAGGAAGCAAGCAAGATCTTTTAGTAGTACATATTTCTGCCTTAAGCGCTCTGGTGCAAATAAGACACAGCCTTTTAACTTCACCTGAAATTTGAAATTGCAGGTTGTAATGTATGATTCAGAGGCCAAGGTCTGGCAAGCCACTGATGACTAAAAATAGAATATGAAAGACAGATGAGGGCTGATGTCATTTAAAGCTAAGTAAATGTTTTGCTATAATATTCTCAAAAGGCGAGAACTCAAGAAAGTTACGGTTGGGCTTGAATTCTCAGGGCTCTTTCTCTTTTTCTTTTTCTACTATAATCAATGTTACCATGTAGTCGGTTTCCAAAATGGGCCTGCTAACTGTTCTTGGGGTTACTGCTCAGATGTTTCGCAAGCCATGTGTCCATCTTTCTGAGAACAGCATTTTTTCCGGATGTGATAGCGTGGGAAACATTTCAAACTGAGCGACGTATCTCCAGTCGTTTGCTTCAGTAGGGATATTGGGGGGAAAAGCTCTAGAGCAAATGGAGGTATAAGAAAAGTGCCTTCTGTTAAGACGTGTACATGAGAATATATGAAAACCCGTCAACTTGTTCAGATCAGTGAACTGTTTAATAAAAACTGTTGTTTTTTTTGTTTGTTTGTTTTGTTTTTTTAACTTTTCTGTAGGATGGAAATCCTTTTGACGCCACTGCAGGATACCGTAACCTTACTTATGAAGAGGTTTTGCAGGAGCTGGTAAAACATAAAGAGCAACTTAAGAAGAAGGACAGCCATATTCGTGAACTTGAGGATTACATTGATAATCTTCTTGTACGAGTAATGGAAGAAACACCTAGTATTCTCAGAGTGCCATATGAACCTTCTCGAAAAGCTGGCAAATTTTCCAAAAGCTAAGATACTGGCTCTTGATGGTACTTTCTGCTGAATACATTAGTGGAAGGAAATAACACTTCAACATTTTGACTTCTTTTCATTCTTTTTGTCCTAAGAAATTCCAGGAATTGGGAGGACAGGACTATGGCATGCTTTTGTTTGTTTTCTTAATTTGTTTTTTTT
>VXAA01004380.1:565306-581768 GCA_013399115.1 Anseranas semipalmata
TTTTTTTTTTTACTCCAAACACTAGCAGCAACTGCCAAAAGTAATATTTTGTTGGATTAGCTAAATAACTTTTTTTTTTAAACACCTTTAGCTACAGCAAACTTACAGTAGAGTAAATAATACACATGAAGTATGTCCATGCAGTTTTATATGATGGCTTAGTGTTCACTGTGTGGCAGTTTCAGCTGGGATAGCCTGTGCTGTTTTGAATGTTTTCTTGACTGATTATTGGTATTATGCAAATATATCAATTCTGATATTACAGCATGCAATCAAAAACACTGTTTTCAAGCCAGTGTAGTATGCTTTACTAAATCTAAATGTGGCTTGTTGCAATGGAATGCAGTTTGTTCTAAACATACTAGAGGAAAACAGTGATGCACAGTCTTTGCAGAGTAAATGCTGTACTGTATACAATGTGCTTTTTGTATGGCAATGTAAAAAACATCATGCCATTTCAGTAATGGCACATGCTGGAATCGGTTATTTTGCACTTAAATGCTGAATTTTGTGTATAATGATTGAACTTTGGTAGTGAGCTTATGACAGGATTATTTTGAGGATCTTTTTGTATGAAGTTATTGCATGCCTTTTTATATGTTAAAGTACTTTGAACAGTGTTAATAGCATCAGAAGTAGGATGGGAGAAAAGTATGGAATAAGACAAGAATACTTTGTTCAGTCAGTCTACTACAGTAAAAATATAGGAGAAATGAACAGACTGACTTAAATAGACATGATAATTCTGCAGATGTATAGCTGACTCAATTTAAGGTTGAGTTTTACATGATATGTCTCTTAGGTTTTTTAAACTTGAGACAACAAAGTGTATGCCTTTAGAAATAGGCTGTGTTGCTGAAACACATCTAGAGTACTTAGAAAGGCTTATCATTTGAAAAAGAAAGATCTGTATTCCTTGTAAGTACTTTTAAAAGTCAGTTTTCATTGAGGCAAATGAAAGAAGAATGTAATGAATGCCTTCCTGATCATTTAATAATTGTTTGTAAGATGACATATGAAAAGGATATCTGTTATTCAAAAAATTGGCAAAATATAGTGATGAACTTATAATGGGAAAATACTGTAGGAGAAGAATCCTCACAATATTAACATAAGTAGATTTTAATTTTAATTTCCTTCATAAGCATCTCAGTCTGCTGCTGTGAAACAGTAAGAAGGTATTAAAAAAGTAGAGAGAATATTTTAGATTTGGGTTTAAAAGGAATGACTGTCTTTTCCTCCTCCTTTTTTTCTACACCTGATCTGTTTTGTTACATAATCATGTAATAACTGTTGCTGAGAAAGAAAAAAGCTTAAAATTCCTTTTTTTTTCTGTTGTAAAAGATCTATGTTTTCATTTTTAAAACAGCAAATATTAGTAATATCTTGATTAACTATGATCTGGAAAAGCTGAGAAAGTTCTACTATCTGAATGCTTTTGACAATGTTAGTTTTCTATGACAGCACAGGATTATTCTTCTTACACAAAAAATACTTTGGTACAATTGTTCTCAGATTTCGTTTTCTTCCATTTTTTCTTTTCTTTTTCCTTTCATCTTTGTTCTTTTCATTTTCTTCCATTTTTAGAACTACCTCCCATCCCCAGCACTCAAATTCATGCAGTTTGATAGGTTTCTTGGCCCCAGTTGGGATCCACTAGCATAGGTCATTTTGCTTGGACCAGCAATTCCAGTCAAGCCCTACCTAATTGTAGTGCTCTGCATTTAGACATTTGGGACAAAGAAACAGGCCCACTTCATCAAGTAATTTCTCTTTTGACAACTGAAGGATTTATCAAGTTCTGTACCTCATAAACCATATGAATGTTCTTTTGACCCACTTAAGGTCTAAATGACTGTAAATTTGTTGTGATATATTCAAAGTGCCAAAGGTTATGTACTAAGTTATGGTACGTTTACTGTTGGAAGTTAGGCTTTGCACTCAATTAGATTTTAATTTCCTAATTACACCAAGATGTATTTCAGTTACTCAGTGTTTCCATAAAAGTTCTTGAACATTTTTGAACGTTTGGCTGAGGCAAATGGTTTTCTCATATTGTTAATGGGGAAGTGTTGTGCAATTGTTTTGAATTCAACAGTCGTATTAAAACTAACTGGTATGCTATGAGACGATCTGTAGTATCCGTGGTGATTAAACTATACACATCAATGGGCTTTAACAAGTAAACTAACCAGAGAACATGCTCCAATGACTTTTCACTTGCAAGCCAACTTATAATTATTAAAATGAAACTCTACTATATTTAGCACCTCTGAAATCACTTCTTTTAGAATGTAAATGTAGAATATCAAACTGCATAATTGACTAAAAGCACATCATTTGACATATTTGCATACCAAGAATGATAAGCAGATTAAAGGTAGCGAAAAGATCAATTTTTGTGCATTAGTGAAGAAATTTAGTGAAGCTTTGAATGCGCTATCAAGTCTTTATCTGATCTATAAGTGAATAAAAGCACCTTTTGTTTCCAACAGTTTATCAAGAAAGAGAGGAGAATGACAAACGCAATTTAGGAAAAGGTAAAGTTACTAAAAGAGGCAGAATGGGACATTTACAACTCTGAAAATATTTTTGGAGTTCTTATGGCTAACAATATAAGCTACTTTGGAGCAATTCTGGAAAGATTACACAGACATAATTTTCTGCTTAGAAAGAAAATTTTAACATTTTTCTATATTTTGAGATTATTTTTGAAAAGCATCTTCACCCCACCTATATGAACCCTTCAGCTTTCAAATGAAACCATTTCATACTGAGTAATTTATATGTTGAAAAAAAAAAAAAGTTCTGTTTCTCCCATCGGAAAAAATTGTAAATTTTCTTGCAGATAATTTAAAAATTGTAATAACTTGCCACTTACAATTAGTCTTTCTTGCCATTTAAAGCGTAGGGATGAAAATTTTGGATATCTCTACATTATTTCGATCTCTTTTGTCAAAAATTAGCATAAAAGTTCATCCATGCACACACTATACTTTGAAATTCTCCTTTGAAACAGCTCTGCTCATAGCAATGTACTTTACTTACTTTAAAGAACAAATATCAAGGCCATATTTTAATTTTGCAAGTAAGAAATTAAAACTTTCTGCCATTCAAGGATGTTTAATATTTATATACGTTACCTCTTGCTGCTGTATTTTATGTTTAGCTTGGTTTTCCACCTACTAATGAATGTAGCATTCTGCCTAGATTATACATAACTACATTTATTGCTTTTGGCTCTGTATCAAGAACTATTTGTAATTTTCCAGCTGTGAAAATGTTGCCTTGCATTTAGAAAGGTTTCATGATGTGGGGACCTAATGAAACTCATGCTCCTTAGGTACTGGTCTGCATTTCTTTCTGTACAGGATGCCCTTTCTTAGGTGCATCTTAAAACAAACAGAACTGTTGTCTTAATATGTTTACTGCTGCACTGGAGGTTTGTTTACACTTCCAGCTTTAAAGGAAAATTATTGTCCTATATCAAGTATGTAAAGTAAGCTCATGCTTTTTGCTGTTTACGTATCCATTACTGTTGTAGATATGATAGAGGTGTTAGCTGTATGATTTTAAAATGGTGATATTTAAAGCATGTTGACTAACTTCCTCTCTTTGTGGTGAAGGATTATGGCGCTGCTGTATTCATGATGCTAGATTTAAGGATCTGTCAGCAATTTCAGTATGAAACCCTATTTTCAGGGATTTGTAACTTTTAAATCTAGATACAGGCACTGGAAGTATTTGATATGCAATAGGTAGCACTTTAATCTGTTTATGAAGGGTTTTGAGATTTGTTTCTGTTGAAAAAGTCATGGTCTTCTAAAGCATAGTGGGCATTTGCTTTATCTTTCACAAGTTGTACATTGAGGAAAGCACTGTATATTACAAGTGATCGAGCCATTCCTATTCATCTTAGAAGCTTCCAGATGTCTTATATTACAATGTGCTATAAAAAGCTGCGGATCCAGGTTATATAGGAAGTTTGTAAAAGATATGAACATTACTTATAACTTAAGGGTTGATTTTGTCTTGTGCAATCAACGGTACTTTGTCTACATTTAATAATGGTACAGAATCACAACTATATGCACATGTGAGAACTATAAAGTTAGAGTGCATGAAAAACTTTATTTTTGTTTCATTATTGCAACTTCAGCTCCTTTAATTTGATTAAAATGTTATCTTAATATTTTAATTTCTGTCCATTAAAAAAATATTGCATGTCTAACACTAATAAAGCACCATGATGCACTACCACAGTATTCCTTGTATTGTGATATTAGTCTGTGTTATGCAAAGCATGTAGCTTCTAAGCTCCACTTAAATACGTATTTGTAAGAACCGTGCTTTTAAGACTCAAAAACCATAGAGAGGGCTATTTCCTTAAGGATGTTTCTAAATGAATGGGAAATGCAGGGTAGCTGCTGAAGGAAATCTCTGCAGTGGTGTCCAAACCTTACAACTGGGGGGGNTTAATGTGCTAATATGTATGTCTTTTTTATATGACAGCCATAGTTCTTTTAAATGCACCATTCCTCCGATTCTCTGGTTGTGTAAGCGTTGCTAGGTCTTTGGCACTGCAGTTCAGAGTTGCATTTAGCATGAGGACAAACTGTGCAGATTTTGTTATTCTGCTTGACAGAATAAAACCCACCCAGAGTGGCAGAAAATTGGCATCTTCTCCCTGCCCCACAGGTATTTTTTCAATGCTCCCACAAACATTTCAACACACTGTTCTCAGCAAAAGATGCTTTTGCTGTCTTTTTTTCTTCTACCTGGAGGCAGCAAGACAGCAAAGTCTGTCCCTGCACATCAGTAGTTTCCCTGGGTGCTGAGGAGATTCAAAGGGAAGTCCTGGCTCGGGAGAAGAATTTTGAGTAGTTCACCCAGTCACCTGAGGAGGCTTGAAAATCATTTGGATGTGTTTCCATTCCTTGCAGTTCACTGGCTACATGACCAGGTTTTACGTCAAACCACTTTGGACTTGATAGGAGGCTTAGAAATGGTTCTTCTCTTTCAGGTATCCATGAAATGTCATGGTTGTAGGAAATCATGGTAAAATTTTGAGATGTACATGTACTTACACATGCTTTGTTCTGCAGGTCTCCATCACCTGTTCCACCCCATGTCTCACTGACTTTGCAACTTTCCTAATGGGTGAGTAGACACCCACTGAGGACAGAGGAGGAAGGGGGGGGTTCTGAAGGCACCATGCTGCATATTAAAAAACAGTTTCCATCTGTAATTCACAGATGGTAACTTCATTCTCAGCTCCTATGCCCATTTGAAAATGGAGCCAATGCAATTTCCCTGCCTCAGAGGCATAATGTTTGTTAGTCGATACCAACTGTAATTCTATTGACAAGGTAAAAGCCCAGCTTGATTAGGAAGCTTCCAGTTTCCCCAGAATGGAGTTGGTTTTTGAGTTTTCACTATTTAACATTTCAACTTCCTCATAAAGGTTTTTCAAGGATACTTTAAATACAGTTCAGCAGTTAAAGAGCTATTGGAATACTCAGATGTAAACTAGAAGGATCATTACAGACAATTCGTCTCTCTCCAGTTACATATATATAAAAGTTATTTGAGTTAATTCTTTATGGAACCATACAGGGTAAAAATCAGGATTTCAATTTCATATTTAAGTTGTTTTAATCTGTTGTTAAGGGGGTTTTGTGCTAACTCTGTCTGCAGCTCACTTAGGATATGTTGCCCTTTTGTATAACACTGGACATGTTAGGAAAGTTACAAATAATGATGAAAAACAATTTCATCTCTCATTCCACATTAATAAATTAAATGTTTGATTATTTTGTAATAGTGCCATTTGATGAGAGAGAGGAGTAAGACTATGTCTTAGCAGAAGCTGTTATTCTCTTGTCTGTTCTCCATATAGAATAATGGGATGGAAGGCTTCCACACTCAGTACAGTCAGTTTGAAAACTGTATGGCATTTTAAGACATTGTCTGTGCAATGTCTTAATAATAAGTATCAGTACATTCCATCCTGGAGGACAGTGGCCATTACATGGAGATTTTTGTAGTGCATCTACAATGTGTTTTTACAGCATGTAGCGACATAGATCAGTCTTTGATAAATAGATGGTTATTTATGACAGATGAGTACCCTCCGTGGCTAAATGCTGACAAGTTTAAAAGTAAGCAACTTCATAAGCTTTTAGGTATTGCAATATTTAAATGAAGCCCAATATTCCAAACTTCCTGGGATCATCCTTTGCTTCAGCCTTAAAAGTATCTGCTGTGTAATGGAGAGGGACCGAGTAGAAGGGACATTGGGTAGATTTCACTGCTGTAATGGAGAGGGAAAACAAACAAACAAACAAACACCAGCAAAAAGCTGAAGTTAGTAGCACGGGGTTCCGATTTTAAGGGATCTGTTTGCCCAGCATGTGCGAGATTCTTTTTTTAATAGGAGAAGTTAACAGAGCATCCTTCACGAGCAGGATCGGTGTCAGGGTGAAAACCAAGGAAAAAAAAAAAAAGTGGGAGTTTAACAGATGGATTAGTTACCAAGGTACTACATATGAGGCAGATGTTGGGCAGAAGCAAAGTGCTTTAGCCAGCTGTCACCTCTGCTTTCTTAGTCCCTCTGACATTGTAGTATTAACTTTAGGGATTAAACTAACCACTTCCATAGGAAAGTTAGAAAGTGTCTGAGGAAATTTGGTGCCTGCAGCACGTGGCTGGCCAGATTGCCTCTATTGTTACTTGAAGTGGGTGTCTGGCTCAGCGCCTCATGGAGTCTAACAAGTAAAATGTCAAAATGTGTCATATCACCTCTTTCTCTAAATGATTCATTTGGGGCCTTCTTAGGTGATGAATGTCTCCTTCTCCGATAACTTGATGCTTACATTATGAATTCCTTGAAAATTGACTCCCTGGGACATCTTTACAGAAAACATCAAGGGTCTCCATTTAAATTTAATGAATATTATGCAATTTGCCAAGGACTTCTACAATGCATTAAGAAAATCTGCCTCTTTGAGGCCAGAGCTTTGTCCAAATAACAGCAGCTTAATGGCATCCTTTAAAAACAGCTGCTGACTCTCCAACTATAAGTATTTTCTATTTCCTAATAAGAAGTTTTTCCCGTTAAAGCAGCTTATTTCATTAGCTTATAATTCATAGCTTAAACATACTTATATTTGGTTAATTGTAGATTGCTTAGTACTTATTTTTAAGGAAAACAAGCACAAAATGCAAAATGTCACTTTTTAAAAAAAATAAGTCTCGTGCATAGCAATTGCATTTCAATAAGCATTCTTTAATACATTATTTTTAAGGAGTTTTTACATGCTGTTTTAAACTAAATCATTAAAATCGTATAACAGAAAGCTATTTAAAGTGTTTATGCAATTTATAGTTTTGATTCTTTTATAGATATGTGCTCCAATATTTTAGGATTCAAAAGCTACCACAATTAGATATTTTAATATGTAAGGCAATATTGTGAGATCACAAATTATTTTCCAAAATATAAGTAGCTAAAGTATCTGATACACTCTTCTGTGTATTATAGAAGTTAAAAATGAGCTTTGGGCAAATTGAGATTTTCCAAAATAAATAAAAAAATAAAAAAATTATACAAACTTTTGTGTTGAACTGCAGCACAGCTACGCTTGGGTATATTGCCTCAAGCATTCCTTTATCAAACAGGATATCATCAAATTTGCTTTTCTTTCTTTATAAAACGGAGGACAAGAGAATATGAATCATATTACAACAGGTGCTAGGTATTGCTAATATGGAAAAAAATATTGACGCAAGGAGAGATGTGGTCTTGACTTCTTTTCTGTGTGTATGAAGTATATTACATGTGAATGCCAGGCTTATGTATTTCCAAAATCAGACATTTTTTATATTTTCCCTTTTAAAGACTTGTATAAATAACTATTTCTTTATTGTTAAGGGCCAGATTATTGCTGGCTACAATACATGTAACAGTTCACTTGATTAATGTTACTGAAGTTTGAGACCTTCTTGTAATTGGCCTCATCATAATACACACACGGAATACTGTGAAGTAGCATGAATTTTAAGTTGAGAGACTAAATGAAAGGAGCAGCCAACAGCAGTGGGGAGAAATAAAATAATCCTAATTAAAAGCAAAATAATTATGTGATCTGAATTCTGTGATTCAGTTGGTGGATACTGAAAACTGTTTTTTCTGGCAAGCAATTATAAGTGTCCAGTATAATAGCTGGGAAAATAACTCTTTCTTTATGTTTGATGGTATAAATTTTACTAGCTCTTTATAAACCAAATATTATGTTAAATACTTACGCTTAACCTTTGTTTCACTGGAAATGATTTCAGAGAGTTGAAGCACCATTTCGTTGCTAGAGTTGCGCATGATTGGGTTATATTTACTAATGGGGTCTTAGTTATTCTATCCGTTTCCCAATTTTCTGTAGTAGTTTTAAGTTCTGAACATTTCACCACATTCTATTTAGAGCATTATTTAAAACTTGTTCCAGTTCTCTTTGTTCTTATGCACGCTGATGTGCTAAACTACTCCAGAAACCAGCGTAGCTCTCACCATATTTGGAGGCTGTTCCTCTTTGCTCTTTGGCTGTTTTGGATGGGGACTTCTGTCCAAAGTAACAATCAAAATGTGTGACAAGTTGACTGCCAAAACTGGGATCAAAGCAAGTTTATAAAGGGCTCATTTCAAAACTCTGTTAAGCTTTGGAAGGATGACTAAAAGCCATGGTCTAAACAGAACAAAACATAGTGAATAAATGTCAAGGTGGGAACAGAGTTGTTAAATGCAGGTAAGGGTTTGGAACTACCTTGTCTTAGGGGAAGAGAAGCAAATAAGCAGATGGATTTCCAAATGCATATCCATCAGGATGGAATAGGCAGGGAGCTTTTCATCTGCAAGCCCAGGAAGCTTTGCAGGTCCTGTTTGGGCTTAGTACACGCAAAGAGTTTAATGCTCTTTAGGTAAGACACTAACATGTAAAGTAGCTCTTGTTGGTAATGTCATGTGGGACATTAACTTGTCTGAAAAGTTACTATGTTTGGAGATGAAAAGTTTAAAAATATGTGAACATTAGCTTAAATTCGTTCATTTTAGCCTGTTCATCTGAATAAAGAGGCCATCTTTTTCCTTTCCATGTATCCTTCTGAGAAGCATATAGTGTTGCAAACTACAGCTGATGTAACTGAGTAGATAGCTGTACTTCGCAGCCGAATATGTGTGTTAATAAAAAAGCTAGCTTGAAGAAAAGAGTTCTGTGAAAAACCTAACCAAAGCCCCTCTCACAAACACGGTATCTTTCAAAGTCCCAGGATTATAAGCTGTTCAGAAACAAAGGAGTAGGAGAAAAACATTCAGCAATGATGGTCTCTAGCAACTAGGAGTTATGCATTTAGGTAAAAAGGTGAAATGCTAATTTTAGAAGGAGAGGAAGTAAGAGAGTATTTAGATAGTCACTGTATTAAAGAAGATTGATCAAATGCTAATATATAAGGTAGCTGTAGATGGGAAGAGCATCTCAGAATTTAAAAGGTGAGGAATGAGCTTGTTGAGTTTTCCTGTGGTAGGCATGAGAAGCAATAACCAATTGCTTACAGGAGGCAATAACTGGCTAGCTACAGTAAGCACCACACTTTAAGAGTGTGCTAGATGCTGTGAACACAAATAGTAACAGATTTCTGAGATTCTATTGCCTGGAAAAAAGTATACAAATCTTCCCCCAAAATAAATTACTTGAATTGCAAGTCCCTGATTTTATTTATATATATGTATTTACCCAAAGGACAATTAGCAGACACATAAAATATTAAATCTTTCGCTGCTTTACTTGATTCCTTCCTTGACTCAGCTTTAGAAGACAAATTGTGGATTTTAGTCTGACAAAAGGCCAGTGGAGTCATTGCTCTGTTCAAAGACTGACACAGAAACGAGGAGTGATGCAGTTCCAGAGGGGATGTATTAGGCTAGCAGAGTTCTTTCTACAAACTAAACCTTTTTATTGAAATGGTGATCATCTGCCAGGAGCACTTGTTGCGATATGTGGTCTTGATGTCCTGATTTCATCACAGGGTAGCTGTCAGTCTGGTTTGGGAAGAGTTATTAGCACGTTACTGGCCAGCTGAGATACCCACTCAGTGCAACCCCAAATGCAAAGTGATACTTTTGAAGTATTTTAGAAGTCTAAGCACTTTAAAAGACTGAGGGATAAGAGCATCAATTATATAATTTCCAGTAGTTCACCTTTTTCTCATTATTAATCTAGGAGTGGTACTTGGACAGCTGAGTCAGTCTGAAAACCTTTGAGCAAGCTGTCTGGAGACCTTGCAGTCTGTACAGTGACAGATCTCAGCATGACATTTGGATTATTGTTATCCTTTTTCTATGACACACTTTGAAACCACAGTATATTATATTAACTTGTATCTCTCAACTGCTGGATATTAATTATTTAGACCATTGGAAAACTGAACACCCCTGCTTCCCTCAGGTATAAAATCTGTTTATTTTAGATGTGGCCCTGGAGTTTTCACTGTCTATTGCTGCCTGTAAGGCAAGATGGCAACATATCTGCCAACAACCACGACCAGACCACTGGTGAAGTGGGCTTTTGTTTTGTCCATGGGCCCTTACTAAGTAGAAAGTTGTGGAATTCTCAATAACCCCCTTTTTATTTTTTTCTTCAAACTTTGACATTAATGCCAGACATTGGCATTATGCCAGGTCAAAATGAGCTTAAAAGACCACTAAATTCCAATATTAACAGTTATTCCCACTTTGCACTGGTTTTAATGACTATCTTAGATCCAGGGCAGCAGACCCTTACTACCTGTAGTAGCGATTAGCTTTATTGACACACAGGAAAATTTAGGGCTGAGTATAAATCCTGGTCCCTAGGAAATATTTTTGGTCACCTAATGGTAAAGATACATAAAAAATAGTGTGTTTGTAACCCAAGATCTTTGAGAGATGGCAGTAACATCAGTCTGCTTCTTTCTGAGACCTTCCTCTGACACACAGGTGAGCAGCTGAAGACATTGATTTACACAGCATCAATTCTAAATAAGCTTTTTCATCAGCTATTGAAATACTTTCACATGCTGGTGTACCTGTATTTTCAATTTGGCTTCAAATTGGTACAGAATGTGCAACTTGGCAAGCTGTAAAAATTAGTCAAAGAATAATAATAAAATGGCATACTGCCCAAGCACATTGTATTTCTTTACTAATACCATTGCTCATTGAACATATTTTCCAGATACACTTGTGTATATTTAAGTATGTATCTGAATAACTGCACTTTTAAATTCAAGAGTCAAGTAGCTACTTTGTATGCCACGCTTATCTTAAATAGAGTTTGATTTAAAACATTTATCTTCCCCAGTATCATCTCCCATGTCAAAGCACATTTAAATCACATTCTGTTCCTAATATCCCTTGTGTTTAAAATGGTATCAGAGTACAAAAAAGTTTGATGAGCACTCTGTTGTTTGCCCACTTTGTAGTTATTAGCTGCTTAGTCACTGTTTGGAATATATCACTGAAGTTGAGAAGGAGACGTTTCAGCAAAGTAAACTTTTAAAAATTAAAACCAAGGTCAGACTGCAGGGCTAGCAATACTAGAAGACTGCAATTTAAGATGGGTCCAATTATGCAAAATCATGTGTTGAGTTACAGCCTCATGTCTCCGTTAGGCTCTGTGAGGTTGCGTAGGTAGAAATATCAGAGGAATTTCAGGAGGTTTTTTCCTTTGGTTCTCCCTTAATCATGACATGCAGTGCTGGCAGAAGTGCTAATTTTTAGATCAGTAACTCAAAAGGAAAACTCTTCTTCTGGGAATATCTAGTAAGCACATCACTTCGGTGAAGGCAGCAGACTCAGCACAAGACTTTGGAGGGATTTGGCACCTTGTGGTATTGTATTGGTTTCACAGGTAGAACATTTAGGCAACACCTCTGAATCTAGAAATAAATTCCGATTGAGAGGCAGGAAGCAACCCACTAAGGCAGAGCAGTTTTTACTGATTTTATATTCTTAGTGTTTAAACCAAATGCCATCACAGCTAAGCAAGTGTTTTTTCCAAGAACTTAACTTTTCCTTATCCTTATTTTTTCTTTATCTTTTCCTTCAGGTAATTGGACAGTACTAGAAAGCATGCAGTGTTGCCAGTGGTTCCCAGAAAGGCCAGAAGGGTTGAGGTCAGATTTAGTTTACTTGGATGATTTGTGCGGAAGTTAGGATAATTAATTTGCCAAAAATCTACTTTACTTCTCTCTTCTGGGTGAAGGAAAAACATGACATGCTATGCTGTGAAAGTCTTTATCCCCAAGCCAAAACACTGTACAGAAATTTTGTAGTCTTCCCAGTTCAGAAAACATCAAAACTTACTGCCATTATATGTTCTGAACTTCTGTGTGAATGAGGTGTACAGTTTCATAATTTTAATTGTTTATATTAAAACATTCTTAATAGGAGAAACAGATTATGTTCAATAAAACCAGAAACAGTTCAGAATACATTTAAGCAAGTTTTTGCATTGATAAACAAAACTACTGGGTATTTTTTTCAATCACGCGAACACAAAAAAAATCATCAGCAGTTACTAAAGAATTTGTACAATGCTCAGGGCAAGTTACAGCTGGATCCTCTTAAAAACTTCAATCTTTTCTAATAAATGACTCATAAAACTATTGTAGCTAGGAAGCTTTTCAGAAAATTTCTGCAATTAAAAGGGATTTTCACCATTTGAACAAATGTTAAGTTATCATAAATATATTCTTGTAATATGAGGAAAAGAACACGTTGATTTTGCAAGGCATTTTTCTTTCAAGCAGCCCAGAAATTGAGTTTCAAAACTGACAAATTTACTACAATAATTGTTCAAGTGTTTTTGAAAGAGTGACGCTTCCTACTGGGTAGGGCTGATGCCCCTGGTATGAAGGTCTTGTGCCATCTCTTTATGTAATTAACAGACTACATGGGACTTCACTGTCAAATTAATTCTTTACAATTCTACTGAGCCAAACAGCTTCGTATTGCCTTCTGCAAGGAAAGTGTATCTATTTGTAAATTTTGAAATATTTGTAAATATTGAAATATTGTAAATATTGAAATATTGTAAATATTGAAATATTTGTAAATATTGTAAATATTTGTAAATATTGAATCACTGATGAAGGAACTGAATTCCAAAGCCTAAGTTCTGTCGCTCTCCAGGATCAGCTCTTATCTTTTGATGTTGTTTAGCCCCCAAGACTAATACCATTACTGTTCTGCCTTCCATGGCTTGCAGTTAAAATCTTGTTTCAGGCTTTTCCTCCCACCAGTAGCTTCTCTTTCACCTCCAGGATCTCCCATATTGAAAGCATTTCCCCCTGCTACTTGCTCAGTGGCCAATGTCCGTGGTGGGTCAGGAGACCATCTGGTGAGGCATTGTAATGTTTGCTTCCAGGTCATACTGGTGCCTTTATCATGCTTTTGTTTTCAGATATTCCTGTGTTTACCCAAAGAAAATTACTGTTAAAAAGATGGTGACACAGCCTTAGAGAGGAGAAAAAGTTGAATTTAAATATCTATCTTCATCGTATCAATACTAGAAGAAACTGTGCAATAAGGCCATTAGCAAGTCTAGCCAAGAAGGCTGAATTATTTCTTCATGACCAAAGCACTAATAGGAAAGAAATTCCCAGTCAAATAATTTTCAAAATAATTTGGACATCTCTTTTCACCAAGTGCTACAGGGACATTTTTATCTTAGAATCATGGAATAATTTAGGTTGGAAGGGACCTCAGATTGGGTCAGTCTCCTATCATTGGGCAACATAGCCTTTCCAGGAAATTTGTGGCAATTAAATAGTTTCTTCATAGGAATATAACCAACTCTCATGTTTTTATATTTCAAAATGCAGAATTGAACTGGGTAGTGTCTTTTAAGATGTAAAAACAAAACAAAACAAAAGAATTTACAATCTTTTATTCTTGTATGCTGTTTTGCTCATTTTAACAGGCCTACATTTGTGAGTAATGGATATGGGATTAAGTCATCTTCTAGTCATCTGAATGATTTGATAATAATGAATTCAAACTGACATTTCAAAACTACTCAGACATGTGTGCAGATAAGTATTGCCTCTATGCTGATATTAAAAGCAAATACTACTTCTAGGAATCCACAAGAAACAGTTTATTCAAACTAATATGGACTGTACGATAGGTAATATTAAAATTTACATTTTTACTCTGATAAAACCAAAAATATTCAAGCTATATCTGCAGCAAAATTACTACTGAAGTAATAAGAACAACCATAAGCTTTTTCTTTTATTATTATATTATTGTATGATTATATATTCTCCAAGGATCATGTTAGAAAGTGGCAGCTTGTAAAAATGTTAAAACTATACCTAAGTATACCATCAAATAAAGTTCTCATTGACAATGAAGGAGAAAAATTAAAAATCACCGAGGGCCTACAAACAGATTTAGATGAAGAATAAAATATGGAGTATTCAGTCTATCAATGTATCTACTGATATTAAAGAGATAAAAATGATAATAATCTAGAATACCATAAAATACTCCTCAAAGAATTTCAAATGTTGTGAGGTTACTATTAAATGTATATTCATCCAAAAGTCGGAGAGGGTAAATACAGTTGGGCTGACAGAACTGAGATAGCATCTGTGTGAACATTGAGTAAATAAGAAAGTTCAGGAACTGAGTTAGACAATCACATTCTGTCATGCAATAAAGCAGTGAAGAGATCGAAGGAATGGTGAACCTTTAACAACTAAATGTTTTTATTGTGGTAGCAATAAGGAAAAGCTCATTCAAGCTCAGCCAATATTTTGTTTTGTTTTGTTTTTTTTAAGGATAATTCTATGAAATTCATCTTTTTTACCTAAAGATCAACAAATATCTACCATAAGCTACAAGTCACAGGGAAACAAAATGTTTCTGTGAGCCAGATCAAGTTGACTTAAACCAAAATAGTAAAAAAGTAATTTAAATAATAATAATAATCAAGCAGAAAGCCTTTAAGGGTGCTATAACTTTTTCTGAAGTTTGCTAATATGTAGGGCACACCATATCTAGTGTATATTATTTAAGCACTTGTATAATTATTTTTGTGTTTTTTTTATATTTGCATTTGTTATGTGTTAGATAATGATTGTATCCCCATTTGTGTAGAAATTATAATTCCAATGGATACAAAATCTAGGAATTAATCTTGTTGATGCTACTGAAATAAATTACCGTAAGTAGGCTAGATATATAAGAAAACAATATAAATTCATCTAAATTCAATTATTAAACAAAGGGAATATTGTATTTAATTAAAAAATTGAATCAATTTACTTACATTCATCCTTATCCTTCATAATTTTAGAGATGACAGATCTCTTCCTCTTACATTTTATTGTTATACATGGATAGGAAGAAGAGAATAATCTCTCTTTCATTTTTCAGTTCCTGTTTGATTTTTTTCAGCTGTGGATGAACCAATTACTAATCAGAACCAGCAGAATAAACTGATGCAAATGAAATATTCTTATACAATAGAAGAGGATAGTGTCATGAAAGCTGGCTTAAGTCAGGTTAGTACAGATGTTTAGCCAGGACTTCTAACTCAGCAGCTTGACTTTCTTCAAAATTTAAAGAAAACTTGTACTGGTTTGAATATTTCTAGATTTTAAATAATTGAATGGATTATGGTAAGATTAGAACAAATAAAGATTGTTGTAAACTTATTGAAATGCAGTTATTTTTTGATATTTTTTCAAATCTAACATTTTTAAATTGTTTCTCTTAGTCACACCAATTCGTAGTGGACAAATACAAAACAAAGCAAGAAATATTAAACTTAAAACACCTAATCCATCTTTTCAAACTTTCCTGGTTGTTAATAGTCCAATTCAATGTTTTCTCAAGTTGAAACCAGAAGACTGAGCACAACAAAAGCTGGATGGAGGAAAGATTCGGGTAAGAGACATAGCTAGAAAAGTCACTCGCCTGGCATGGCCCTCTGACTACTACCGTTACTGGTTTTTCAAGCTGGTAGTGCCGAGGTAGCAAGGAGAAGTCCAAGGGCAATCAAAAGGGACTTTAGGGCTTTGGGGCGACTGGTTGAAGGATCAGGGGCAAAGGTTCTGTTTGCCTCTGTCCTTCCGGTAGCAGGGATCAACATTGACAGGCAGATCTAGTCGATCAAGGGAAGCCAGTTGATGTAATCTTTTTGGATTTTAGTAAAGCTTTTGTTACGGTTTCTCATAGGATCCTACTGGACAAAATGTCCAGCATACAGCTAGATAAAAACCTAATACGATGGGTGAACAATTGGCTGACGGGTAGGGCTCAAAAGGTTATGGTAAATGGGGTTACATCAGGCTGGCGGCCGGTCACCAGTGGGGTCCCCCAGGGCTCCACTTTAGGGACAGTTCTTTTCAATGTTTTCTTAAA
>VXAA01004380.1:582409-644513 GCA_013399115.1 Anseranas semipalmata
GCACCAAGCCTGTCAGAGTTTAAGAAGCGTTTGGACTGTGCTCTCAGACACATGGCCTGAATTCTGGTTTTTGGGTAGACCTGTGTGGAGCCAGGAGTTGGATTCAATGATCCTTGTGGGTCCCTTCCAACTCGGGATATTCTATGATTCTATTCTATGATTCTAAGATATAAACCAAGCTTGAGAAGGGCATGAACTGTGCTCTGATTTCCATATAAGCAAAATCTTGGTTTTCATAATATTGAATGAAAATAAGTTAAAAGTATTTTTTTTCTTGGTTTAAAAGAGCAGAATTCGGCCACAGTATCAATGGTCATTAAAAGGAAAATATTTTTAATCCTTACATATTATCATGAATTTATCATTGTTTAACCATTCCGAACTGCCATAAAGTAAACTGATACAGGCTTAGGCTATAACTTGTAACTTATGTTTGAAGTCCCTAGTCACTGGACTGAAGTAAAACTCATGGTTCAAAAAGGCACAATATTTTCACACAAAGAAAGCAAAACAAAAAGGAAAGAACAAATCTCCTCTTGAAATAGACTTTATTATTTGGTTTTGCTGGACTTACATTTTTTTCTAAGGGAGACTTAGGGTACTTAATGTACAATAATTAAAAAATTGAGGATTTATTATGATACTTCAAAATATCATAAAGGCTTATGTAAACCAGAGTTCAAATTGCAATTAATCTAGTTCCTTGGAGCTATTTAAGCTAGAAAGAACTCATGAGTTTTACAGCCTAGGTTTTTATGAAGCATATTATCCTAAATGGGCCAATCTTAAAATCACCATAGTAAGAGTTTGTTATATTTGGCTGGGATCTGCAATTGTTAAGAGTCAATCCAAAATTCAGTGAAGTCATGGATTTTCATCAAGTCAGTATAGATTAATATGGACTAGATCTGTTACACATCAGCTAACAATGACCTTTCTTTACATGTATGTGCATTTACTTTCTAAATTTGATTACCAATATACATGTTTCTTAAGCCCTACAAAGTACTTTTCTTGGGAAAAATACCTTGCCTGTCAATTTGTCAACCAGTGTTTATGAGTAGTCATGGTAAATCCTGCAAACTGCAGTGAGACTAATCCAGGCAGAGAAAGGCCTGTGCAAGTATCAAGAGCATAGGAATCCAATTTTTCAACAAAATATAAGTATATTTAAGTATTTAAATCACACATGAATTTTGAATAAGATGCACTGATAAGCTTAGGGAGTTTCTTAGCATTACTTTTCTTGAGAAACTATTGGGCTAATTTCCATGAGAATTTATCATCACATACAAAATTGCTGCAGTTAAGAAAATTGCTGTTTGATGTATAAAGGGGTGAATTGTTCTTCTGAAAGCAAGGTATTATAGAGTTTGGCAGTTGTTATACTAGGTTATATGAACTGTGAATGTTCTACAATGTTCTCCTGTACCTAATTGGCTCTAACTGTTGATATGTCATTGAATGAGTCTTGTAAAAGGTGGTCCCATGAGTGCACTCCAATTTTGGAAACTTTGCTACAGCAAATGGAATAAAAGTTTTGATAATCAAGTAACATATATGCTCACTGTAGCATGTAAATTACACCACTTATGTTTCTCTAGATTCACTTTAAAAATATTTGATTGCCACCACACACTGCATATGGTTATAGATTTTCTTAGCGGTGTATGTGGAAAAGCATTTTGCAACAGACTGCAGATTATTCATTGATGCAAATGAGTCTAAGGACAGTCATTTTGATTGACTGGGATGAAATAACGTGTAGCCTAAAATGAGCTAGACTCTCTTCTGTAATTAAGGTGCTGATGGAGTTCCTTTTAAAAAAGGAAGTCATACTGGTCATTTTATTTTATTTTATTTTATTTTATTTTATTTATGAAGGGACAAAGAGAATTGAGCAGGACAAAGAGCACATCAGTGATTAAAGAGCTGGCCAAGCTGTAGGAAATTCAGGTTTCCTGTCCTCTTCCACATGACTGTGTCAGGGTGCAAAGCATCTGCTTTCCAGGAAGGTGCTTTTGCCCCTGGCAGTCAAATTTTTGGGCACAAACACATGCTACTTCTGTAGCTGACACTGCTCCAGCATTGCAGAAAACACAAAAAAGGTGGGGTTAGGAAAGGAAGGAGGCAGGGTCTCAGTTCTCTAATTCAGTAATGACAGTACTTGGGAAGGTGTCTTAAAGCTTCGAGACCTGTTGAACATTCAATGTCAAAAGCACTGCCACTCAGGTTTAGGCATCACGTTAGAGCTAAGCACTGAAGGCTAGGCACTGTTAACAAGATGACAGTGGTGCTGGGCTATGAACATTCAAGAACTTAAGAAGTTTTCCTCTTGAAAAGGCAGGTGGAGATGTGACCTAAGGAGTCATACTTCTGTACCTGAGTGCCTACATTTTTTTTTCTTGTTTTGTTTTTCTGTACTTGTGTCCTTTTTTCTCTCTATGATGGATCCTAGGGTCTTCACAACGTAGAAATCTAAAAGGCTTAATTAGGACCTGCTGGTATGACCAAGCAGCTCTTTACAAATAGCTGTGGTGAAACCCCACAAGTCCAACAGAGCAGAGAAGCCTGCATGGACACTGAAAACTTTCCTGGGGTGGTTGAAATGGACACAGACTGACAGAAGTTGGAAAAAAAGTCACAATGCCAAAGTGAGTAAAATGTCAGAAAGGAAGGACTTTTATCTTCTATACTCTAGATGGGAGGGAAGATGCTGATCTGTTAGGCAGAGCAACCGAGGACGAGTCAGACTGAGGCATGCAGAACTGCAGGTGAGGCTCTTGCCATCAGATTTACGCTGGCGTTAGGATTTGCTGGTACACTGCTGGAAAATAGGTTGTGAAGTGCCTCAGGATCTCACTCATCTGCCTCAAGAGTGTTATAGAGGCTTTGGTTACATGTCACACGCCTTTCCTTTTCCTTGCAACATCTCTGCTTCATTCATCGCTGGGGAAGCCTAGCGTGCGTGGCTTCTGTGCTGCTGTGATAGCTGCTGATGCAGCAAGGACAGTTCATCTCACTTGGCTGCACTAAGATAATTAGTTAGCAAGTATGAAATGTATCAACTGCAAGACTGTTGAGGGCCTAGAAAACTCTCTAAAAATAAGAGTCTTTAAAGCTTGACTCCTCTAGGTAATTGGGAGGGGACAGGGAGGAAGCGAGAGGTATAATTTCAGCTCTCAACATGAGCACAGTACATCCTGTAGGAAAAATTATATGTGAACAATAAGGCAACCCTAATACTGTTATTTCTCAACTTTGGAGCACTTGAGTTTATAAATCTATCTTTCTAACAGTTTTTAAGCTGTAATTTGATATAATTTTAACACAAAGCTGTCTTCTACCAGCACTAGGAGAAAGTATGAACACACTTTTCCTGCAGGTGAAGAAGCTTGCATCTCTGGAGTGTCACCTGCAACTAAGTGACCTTATTAACGAATTTAAGAGTAATGATGCTGTTCATTGGTGTTCCAACAGACACCAAGGTGTCAACAAGGTTTGGGCTGTCATGATGCGTGCTCTGGAACAGCCTGTTCTTACAGTTTTAGGAGACGTGAGCTGGCATGCTTATATTTGCCTCTGGGGCTTTCTGCCGGAGCTTTGCATGTTCTTGGAAGCCTTCCCCCTGCTCCGTGCTGCTGGACTCTCCCCGAACCTCCTGGGAGACATCTTCCCTGCACGGGGCGAAGGCACAGCGCCCGGTCGTGCTCTGCTGCATTCCAGGTGCCTGGAATAGAAGCTCCCAACAACTGTCGGTGAGAACTTTGTTTTGTAAATCACAGGCAAGGGTTAGTTACTGAGCTGGGGGAGGCTGCTGCAAAATAGCTGCTAGGCAGTGGATCTGTCCTGCAGCATAAAAAGTATACACACACAGTTCATAAACAGCTTGGTTTATAAGTGCACTTAGAAATAAATATTTCAGATCAAATTCTGCTCTTAACATCAAGAAATTCTGTGCCAGTCCAAGCAACACTGACAAAAGCAGTATTGCTCTGTATTTCTCTGGTTGAAGGGGTCATAATTTGCCCTCAATTACCTTTAGCTAAGCAAGGATCTAAACTAAATCCCTGGAGCTGACCCTCCTCAGATTCGCAAAGCATTTGGAGGAGCTCTGGCTGTAGCTGTGGCTCACAGCTCCCGCCTCGCACTCTGACGGCAGTAACTGACCTTTTGAGTTTACCTGCGCATTTGCACAGGAGAACTTCAGAAGATAAAAAGTTAATATGATAGAAATTTAGGGCCGACATGCTTGTGCTGTGAAGTCAGGTTAATCAGCCTCTTAACATCCTGCATTTTCCCTGGCAAGTAATGACATTATGCTTCAATCACATCAACTTTTTTTTAACACTGCCCTCAAGAAAGATTTGGAAAAGACAAACACTTCCCATAGCATTTCCTACTGCCCAAGATAATCTCTCATTGACTCCACCAGCAGATTTTCTCACGGCAAGAACATTAAACAGAATACTTTTTTTTTTTTTTTGTAATGTGCTGACAATTTTTTTTTGATTTTATATCTGTTTTTTAATTTCCATTTCTGTCTCAATAATACAGTAGACATAATTTATTGGGATACAGTTTAAGCACTATTGCTTCAATCCCGGATTAATACCTGTCATGAATGATAAGTAGATAGCATGGCGACTGCTGTAAATTACAGAAGCACAAGTATTGCATCAGCCTTTCTAAATTATTGTCAGCCACAAGTTATTTAATGGTACCCAGATTTAACAGGATGCTAACAGTGTTATTGTGGCCACTAAGGAGTGTCCAATTGAAAGCGGGGCAGGTGTTTGCATCACAGGTATATAACATGCATTAGCATATCATAAAATGTGATTCTTCCTCTTATGCTTTGCTTCTAACTTTATTTATGATGCTAGTCTTTGCACTTAGGCACTGAGCTGAGTCATTTTTCTATGTTAGGGTTGCTGTTATCAATGATTTTTTTCATGCATATCAGTACTTGCAATATTTTCTGTTAACTTCAAGTATTCAACTTTATTTTCTATGTGACTTGGTTTAAGAAGTTGAAAGCCTCCATAAATCTTGCCTTAATATTCCGATCTGTAGAAGGTAAAAAGTTATTATACTCTTTTCTTTTTGTACTGCAGGGATGGTTCTAAATTTTATCACGTGTTCACTAACTTTAAACTACACTCTTGAAAATGCTTGTATTCATGATTACCTTTAGTAACAAAAAAGAACACATGAAATCAGTGCTGCTGTTTTTGCTATTCAAATTAAATGTTTAGAAAATGAGGTCCTGAATTAGAATGCTATAGAGAAATCAGACTTTCATTGTTAATATTCCTTTTTTTTTTTTACTCATTATGGTAGTTGTCATAATTAAATGCTTTAATTAGAAAGTGTTTTTTTGTTTACTTTCTAGGAACAAGCTTTTTGTGTGTGTGTGTGTTTTGTTTTTTGTTTGTTTTTTTTTTTTTTGGTATGACTTTTACATGAACTTCACTACAAATTGTATATCTCTAAAACAGTTCCCCTAATGATTTTACAAGGTTTTTGAACCTTTTTTCTCATTATGTGTTACTGGCTTGCACAGGAGTACAAGATCAAAAGACAGGTTTTTCAGCTCCCAGCCAACTGTACCCTAAGAAAATACGTCTTATTCATCCTTGTCCAGTAAGTAGGATCCATTATGGAGAACCACGTGAGACGGGAGGATGTATTACTGCAGTTTTGCAATCACTGTACTTCATTGCTGTTTGGCATGTGATATGATGAAAGTGAAGTCACTTGACAATCCTGTTGCTTAATTAGTTTCAAAGCTGCGGAGAAAGTTTCAGGGAGAACTTTCCATCCTGAGTTCATAAACAAAATGAAATGGCTCAAACAACAACAACAACAACAACAAAATGAATTGCAGCTCCACAGCTGAGCCTGAATCTCCATCCAGGCTGATGGGATGAAGCCTTGCTGTGGAATTGGCCCTGCGGCACCGCATAGCTCCGAAGCATGTGCCGGGTAACTCTGCACCAAGTTCAGACTCTCACTTCAAAGCCATCTGCTCCATTTGTGTTTTATCTGCACGTTGACTGTCCCTGGGTCCCACTTTCCTGGTAACAGAAATGGATGCCCTACCTTGGGAAATATGGAGGCCAGATGTAACTTCTGAAGAGCAGCCAGGAAAAGCAAAGTAGACCTATCCATGGGATCCCTGCCCATCTTGCAGGAAGCATTGCCTGCCACACTATCAGACTTTAATTATAATAATAGAAATATGGTAATACAGCAAGAAAAGATCAATATCTACTATCTTCAAGTTGAAAAAATCGCCTCATCCCTGTGACGATGGGTTTCCAGGGATCCTCAGACAAGATTGTGTTTTTCCACTGTTCTGTGTCCTCATGTGTGAGGCTCATCTACAAAGCAGTTGTATTTCTGGCCTGCCTAGTAACAGTTACTCTCTCTGCTTGTGTCAGCTCTAAATATACTCAAGCAGCATGAAGACAGCCAATGCAAAGTGGCAGGAGGTATTAAAATAATGTTTAAAATTGCTGCCACTGTGTTTAGTTCATTCACAGTCACTGCTGTTTATTGTCCGTGCTTGCACTCATTGCAATGCAGACTGAATGCCTCTGCATAAACAATTAATCTGACTTCTTTGCATCAGGCACCCTTTTGATAAATACTGCTGTTGCAACTTGTTTGCACAGGGTGAAGACCTATCACTTAAAAACATTTACTTGATGTATTTACATATAATTCTGCATTCTCTCAAGACCTGTTGGCAGCATTATGTTATTCTCCAATGTCAGCTGTTACAAGGTTGTGAGCTTCTTGGCTTTTCAATGCTGCATAGAAACAAAACACTTGCAGTTGCTTTGCCATTTGGCTGTAATGTTGCTTTTCATTTAACAAAAAAGCATTTCTTGGATGTCATGTGAGCATCAGTATCAGATTTCCAAGTGATTAGAATGGTGGCACAGGTAGATCTAAAACTGTTGCTACTGCTGGTGTGTACTAAACCTTTAGTAAGGTCTTTGATGTTCTACCTGAGTGCTTACAAACCGTTGCCACCTTAGTCTGTCAGCATTTTTGATGTTCCAAAATGTGAAAACAATAACCACATATCATTAGCAACCTGTTGCTGTTCAAAGATAAAAGACAGTGATGGCAGAAGCAATGTTAATAGCCACAGTGTTATCTTAGAGGCATGTTAGCTGAGCTGTGCCGTGCACTAAGATTTGTCTTGCAAGCCATTAAAATAATTAATCAGCAAAATGACACATTAATGAGGACTGTAGAGATGCCTAGATGGGTCCATAAAAATGATCCTTTATGTCTGAAGCCAGACTCTGTTCTCGCAAGAAAGAAAATCCAAAGAAATTTTGTTGATTTCAGGTGCATTATTCTGCTTATACCAGTGTGTAAATAAAATCAGAAGTAGATCCATAAAACTGAGGCAAAATATAATACGAACAAATGTTTTTTAGAATGATTGATTTAGAATGATTGACCTGAGAGAAAAAAAATTGGGAAGCTATGAAATATTGCAAAGATTTTTTCTTTTTTCTTTTTTTTTTTTTTAAGCGAGAAGTAACTTAGATAGGGCTGTGGTTGCAACTAAATCATCTGTCACTGAAATGCATACAGGTCTGGACGATAGTTAGGGAAAGAAAACCCCCCTAAATGTTGATAGGAAAGTGCTTGGAAGCAAAGTGCTTAGTAACAATCAGAAGAGATGACAGATTGTATTATTGCACAACAATAAGTCTTCAAGGTATTAGAGGTATCAATTTACAGCCCTTTCTATACCATCATTACCTGCCACAGTCTGACTCTAATCACAGCAATAGAAACTGGGGTAGCTCCATGGGTGTTTGTGACTTTCTCTGAATATTTATGAAGGTTATAAATGAAATCAGGATCTTGCTCTCTGTTCTTAGCCCATCTGTATAACCATGAAGGCCAAATGAAGCTTTTAGTCATTATACTTAATTGGATGAATGGCCTTCAAAGCTGTCAATAAGTGGTGTGTTCACAGTAAGGTAATTAATAACGTTATTTCCTTTTAGAAGACATATCATTAGCCATTATTTCTCAAGATACAACACTGATGTCTTTATTCAAAGAGGTAATTGCAGGTTACCCACCAATTCCCCACCAGTGACATCATCTTTGCAAACTGAATCTCACAATCTGTCACTTTTGAATTCATAATTAGGATATTTTTCTAATGACAAGTGAATGTTATTGAAAGAAATACCTACTTTGTCTTTACAGGAATAAGCACAGCCTTACTGAAGAGTGAGGGGCTTGTAACACACATGAGGTTTGTGAGTTGTTAGACCGAACATCTGGGACCTCTAGAATGACTGTATTGATGGATCCAGCAAAAGTCACAAAGGCAAGCAGGCAGCTGTATCACTACCAGTTTGTCACCAACAATTTCATTGCATACTTGAACAGACGTTCCGAAAATATTCTCTGCTGCAGAATTTATTTGCTAAATCAGAAGTATTTTGTAATAACAGATAAAGAGGGTCTGTTAGATTGCCTCCATTCAGTCTCCTAGAAAATATGAACTATACAGAGTGAATGTCATTTTTCACCCATTTTAATTAGCTAATGTGTTATGCAGCATAGCTGATATCTGACACTATTCTGGAAAGTCAGAAACATGGACAGCAATGGGATACTTTAGTGCTTTTTAGTTGTTTATCCTATTTTAAAATATATGTGTACAAATAAAAAGAATCCTTCACCTAGAGGTGAACAGCCCTTGCTAGTGTTGTAAAGCTATACAGGTAAAATATGTCGCATTTACGTCTGTGTGAAATCCTTAAATACGACCATTGTTTTCAGCCATCTCAGAGTTACTCTTCCTCTTACATTGGCCATTAGGCTTTTTGAAGTGTCTTGGGAGCTTCATAAAGGTATAAGCAACAACATGGTTTGTGCGCTGACTTTGATCTGCAGACTTCAAACAAATACGCTATGCAAGTATTTGTCACAGACCCAACACTAGCAGGAGCTGGAACCTATTCTGTATCCAAACCCAGGTATTTTGATTCTGCCTTTATAGCCTTACATTAAGCAGTAATGGGAACCTATTTAACATGGTTTCTGCTTTCTTGATCCTCACTGTTTGCCCATCACATGCATCTTCTTTTTGCCTCTTGGCTCTCCCCCTTTCAGAAGTGTCTATTAGCCCTTTGCTGAAAGAGGACATGGTAAGGTTCCTGCGGCTGACACCATCCATGCACCTGCCTCCACTGGACAACTGGGCTGCTCCAGTCCCACGTGGGGATGAATAAGAAACTGTAGAGAACTACTCTGCAGGTATGTATTTGTCATACTTGTTATCGCAACCCTCGTAGCTTGCTGCTCCAGTTAGTACCCAGGTGAGCATAAAGTGTAGCTGAGAGGCAGCCACTAAGATCTCAAGTACTTGTTTCAGCTGCAAGGTAGTGTCAGGAAGTGTTTTGTATCACCTCACAACTGTTAATTCTGTTCTTCAACCAAGTTTTTGTGTGCATCCAACTACCTGTGTGAGGAAACTCAGGTTTTTTGAAGTGAGCTGGCCTTCAGCTGACCCTACATCAATTTCTGTACCCCCAAGAATTTCAGATTCCGATAAGTTGCGAAAGACTGGCTTTAGGGGGTTAACAGCATGGATAATCACCAAGCAGAGCGCACAATTTGAGTTAGGTCCTGGCCAAAAATAGTGTTCATATTCTTGACCCAGGATAGGGAGATTATTTTTTCTGTCAGAAAGCTGTAATGTAGTGGAAACTACGGTTTCTTTCTTGGTGGTTAAAGATATGGTGCTAAGCAGTTTCTTCTGGTAAAATATTTTAAGTAGTGACATAATTTCCTTTGAATAACTATCATTTTCAAGCCCAATAAAAGTGAGAGCTTTATGGGCTGTATTAACTCAAACAGCCCTTTGGAGAATGTCTGACATTTTATGAATACTTATTGTCTGCTTTTTCTACCTACTCTTAAATAATGAAATACTTAACACCTTCAAACGTGTAATGATGTCGAGAAGGAAGATCTAACACTTAGTGCTGCCTGGAATACCAGGCATCAGAATTTCTCATTCGTAAACAATATTTTTACAGGGCTTGAAGGTATCAGAAAGTCTTCATCTCTGAAGCTGCTGCAGGAAACATTTAGACCTTCAGTGGGTGAGTGCACTTTGACTGATGGCGTGCTAAAAAAATTTGTCTCAGTATCTTAGAGATTCAGGCCTTGAAAACCGTAGGCAGCATGGCTGCAAATGGCTCTTACAGAAGTACAGTGTGCAAGAACTTAGAGATTCTATAAACTTCTCTCATGGGAATGAAGAGATGTGGTATTTCAAATTTAATACAATAAAAATTGAGTTCAGTGCCTGATCTCTTTTTTCATAGCTGACAATGTTTGCTATCTAACTTGCTATATGGAACTTGCTGTGACACTTTTCTTCCCCCCAGTGATCTCATCTCTCTTTATTTTTTTTTCTTGTGCACATCCCCCAGTAGTATTTACCTATTTAAAAATCTAAGAACACTACTGCATAGGTGCATTTAAAAAGCAGCATTAAAAATACAACTTCTTGACCTATTAAGCAAAAGGAAAGTGGGTTTTTCTCTACCTATCCTAATTCCTCAAATATATGTCAAATTATAATGCAGACTTATAGAACAATTAAAACATAATTATTGAGAAGTGAAAGTCTGGCAGTAAAACCTCTTCAAATTTTGCATTTTAAATACAGAGAGTTGAATCTTGGAAATCTTTCTTTATTGGAAATACTGCTGTGATAAAGACTGTCCATTTATTGAAACACATTTCCTAGATGATAGAAGAGGTAAAATGATCGAGCCAATAAGAGCTTTATTTGCAGGAATGAAGTGACTGTTGGATGCAGGTGGGTTCCCACAGCTCTGTTAGAGCAGCTGCAGCCAGTGCTGACGACAGTGGATGAGACAGGAGGACAGGCTGTGCACCACACAGCAGCTGGGTGCCACTGCTCCTGCAGCTCCTCTTGGTTGTGCCCCAGCGCTCCTGCAGGGCCAATCATTGCAGGACTTGTTCTCCCATTTCTGCTTTAGGAAGAGTGCACATCACAGGCAAAACTCAGGACCAAGACTCCAATGATGCCATCTCTCATGCTTTTGCCCAGCTGAATTAGCAGGATAACAATGGGGTTGTGGTGCCTGCCCTAGAGGAGCATTGGCACTTGGGGCAGCTATGGAAGCTCTTTCCAATTCCTGAAGCAGAGCTTGTCACAGGGCACTGGAGCATTGCCATGGTATGCTGTTGAGTTATTCTGGCATGATGCAATTAGTTCTTGATAAAGGACCTCAAGGGTTGTCTTAAAATCAAGGTACAGTAATACATAACAGAGCCTTTTACTTGTCAAAGATGGCTTACAAGAACAAACGCTAGGGACCATGCCTGTCCCTCTGAATCACAAACTACTTTTTGTCATCCTGCTCCTTTGGCTAAAAATGTGTGTTGCAGCCCTGTTTCTGTGCCATTTAAATCAGTGAGAAAAATCCTGTTCATCCTCATAGGAGAGGACCTGGGCATTATTGGCTAATAACTCACAACTAAAAACATTGGCCCTACGCACTCAGCCTGAGCAACTGGAGGGTTGGTTTGCACAGTCTCAGGATGTGCTTACAGATGGCTTTGTGCAACAGTAGCTGTCCTAGGATGATAGGCATGATTTGTGTCCTATATGGCTATAACATATCAGTAGAAAGAGTTAATAATGATCATAACCCATAATTATCAGCAAACTCCTAGATGCTCAATCCATTGATTATATTAAAGAGCCTCTTAGGAAAGTGTAAAGCATTAGCATTATCACTGTTGCATAATGAAGTAACTATGTAATGCATATGTAATTATGTAATGCATAAATAATATTAATGACACTGCCAAATGCTAACTGTATTAATCACTAGAGGGCAGGTTATAATCCATGCTGGATACTTTCCTGCTCACTGCCTGTGTCACAAGGAGGCAACAGCTCTCAGAGGCTTGTCCTCTGGCAGGCAAGCAGGTGGAGGCAGGCGGGGTGGGGGGCAAACAGGGCCAATGCTTAGCTCTCCCCAGCTGGCAACAGAGCTCAGGGAGGGCATGGAGAAGTGGTCCAAGGTCAGCACATCTGATGGAGGTTGCATCCCTCTGTTGAAACAAAGGGGAACCGTCGACCGTCCTGACTTTGAGTAAATCTGGTTTGTTGCTCCTTCTGGAATTGCACAAATGTGATTTTTTTTTTACCTTGTTTCAAATTTATGGCAAAGTCAAAAACTTTTTTATTCATAGAAAGCTCCAGTCCAGCTAAAACTTAACAAGAGCTTTGTGATAGTATAGCTAATTCTGTGCAAACGTTGGCAGAATCAGGATGTTTATGATTATTTTATAAGCTTACTGGTATTTAGTATGCATCATATTCCCCCCCTCCCCCTTTTTTGTCTTTTTAGAATTCATGTGAAATTATATATTACTGTAAAGCTTACCATAAATTTTCCACAGTAGTAATTTATCGGAATCTACATTTTAAGCTTAGTCAGAGCACATACCCCACTTCCAAAGCATTCAGACTCAGTTTTGGTGTTAACATAAATTTCTACCTATCTATATCCAGGAAAACCATGGGGGATCTGCTGTGTGCTATGTAACTTAAACAAACCCAAAATAGTTGAATGAAGTTTGAGATCAAGACAGTTCGTGTCTTTTCTTCCAAACCTCTGTATGCTGATAAAATCAGTAACGTTTCAATCCCTTGGATTTTTAAAGTAGAGAGAGACTAAATATAGACATGGAGGCCTCTCGCTCAACCTACTGACCCTGAACCAAGTGACTGTAGGTTGCACTGACAAGAGCCCCTTTGTCCTTTTCATTAATCAGACCCACTGAGCCAGGTAAATCTTTAAACAAGATGAATGGGCAGCATTTTTAAAAAGTAAAATAATTCACTAGGCTTTGGATGTGTTTCTCTTTAATTAGTTTGATGAGCACAAAGTCTGAGGCCTTGTCAAACACCCAGTATTAACTTCTGATACTGACCCAGAAAAGGAGCATTGCAGAGGTAAGAGAATGGGCAGGTGAAACTAAGTGAATAAGAGATCTTTTCTGTAAAAGCCTTTTGCCAGATGAAAAGAATCATTACCACAATGATACTTCTAATTATACTGTCATTAGGGTACTACTGCAGGTTCCTATGGTGCATGAAGCTTTTCAACAACTTGATCCAAAAAGGGTAAAATATAGGCATTAACCCTTTCACTGGAAATGGACTTGAATATAGGCAAGCTAGAAGAGCACTGTTTATTTTGAAGTAGTCATAGTATTTTGAGGTTTCTGGAAAATTTACCAGTAGTAAACAATAATGAAGAGTAATTTACCTGACCCTTCTGCCTTCTTGCCAGAGGCCACAGATGGAGAAACGGTGTGTTTCTCAAGATAGTGAAAAGGCAAAGAAAATGTACTTTGTTGTTCCCTGACTGGAAAATGGGAGGTAAAGATCCTGGCACAAAGTTGTTGTCCAAACCATTGAAAAGGAGCCAAGAGCAGATAACACACTGGGCTGCAGACAACGGCGTTGTTCAAGGTCACATTCAACTCCTGAACCAGCTGTTTAATTTATGAAGTGAAAAATACTTCAATTTTCGTATAACTTTCAAGCTGCAGATGATGTTATAATATAATCTCTAGGCTTTTCTCTTTGATTTGGAGGCCTGGATTTATATATTCAAATCCTGGGTCTGGAATGGATCCAAAATCACAGTCCTGCATGCACCGCCAAAGTTGTCCAAAACTGTGCACTATTAAATGCTAACAGAAGACACCTTCTACCTAGTGCTGCAATGTTTCTAGATTTTGGATCACGGGTCTAAGCTGACCTGGAACCCTTGTCTAAAACTGACCTGGAGGGGAACACCATTTCCTTGCTTTGTCCAGTGCCAACACTATGTTTGTATTGCTCTGGATTGAGTCTAGTTCATGGTTTGTTCTCCAGGAGCAGACAGCTAGATCATAGCCCATTCTACCACTATGGAACAAAATATTCTTATCTTCAATGTTTCAAGAGGAGGGGAATTGAGCCTGGCGAATTCCATATGTACAGAGTTACTGGAATGTTAAATAGGCTGCAGCTCTTCCACCAGGACCACCTACCCCAGTGTGGGTGTTTTCCAGGCTTAGGTGTGTATTGGAGACACAAAATGAGAAGCCTATCTTCAGAGAAGTTAAGAGAAAGGAGACCTGGAGCACTGAATTATGCCTGAGGCAGACAGCATGGATGATGGGATGAAAGGAGAGTTTTCCAGTGGAAGAAATTGGACAAAGCAGGTAGATCAGAGTAAAAGATACCACAATAGCCAAATACATTAAAGCAAAAGAAGAAAAGGCAAGAGAGAAGTTTTCACAAGGGGGGGAAATAATGGTATTAAAGTATCCCTGTAGACTGAGAGAGTGGCTTTCTTGTGATACTCAGCCAGTTGTGACACTGAGCAGTGACACCACAGTACCACAATGCCTCCCATGGCCGGATGAAGTGAGGATGTGGCAATGAAGGTTTTGTGAATCCCAGAAGCTCCTCTTTGAAGACTAAATAGTTATTAGCTCTTTGAGACTGAGTACCATTTGGATAATTGGCAAGTGGACTGTGACCTGAAGTGCTGATAAACTGGGGGGAAATAATTCAAAATTCTTTTCAGTTTTACTCCATACTGCTTTTGTTTCATGTTCACACAACTCAATCTAAAACATCAATCGTTATTTTCATGAGAGAAATCATAATTGGCATAATTTGAAGAAAAAAGTAGCAACACTTGTTAATATGGGCAAAATTCAATTAATGAAACACCAAACCACATATAGTTGATAGCTGATTTGTTTCTAAAATACATTCTTGTACTTTAATGGGCAAATGTATTGTCTGTTGCAGTCAGTCTTTTAAAGACAGCAGAGTTTATCCTTTGTGCCCCATTTTTTAATCTTTGGTCTTATCCATACTTTGAAAACAAAGGGCCCAGTCCTTTAAGTCTGAAACTGGTAGGAATTCTGCCCCAAATCACAGTTCATAGAATTGTACTGATTTAAGTGATATTGCAATGTGGCCTGACATATATATATATAAAAAAAGAGAACTTTTCACAGGACCTTAAAAAGAAAAAGTCTGTGACACTTCAGGCTTGTGATGATGAACACTTCCCATTAGCAAAGGAAGCAGGTAGATTTGTCATTACTTGTTGAGAAACTAGTCTGCAGAGCCAACAGGACCTGTGCCTCACCTTGCCAGCCCTGTGCAGCTCCTGGTGGATTTCACATGAGGGTGTAGGTACACATCCTTTTCAACCCCCAAAACTGGGCTATTTATGTGTATGATTCCTATACTTTTTTTTTTTTTTTTTTTTAGAGAAAACTACAGGAAAAAGGCAAAGGCTGAAGGCTTAAATCAGTCAAGCTAGCTCCCGTCCTTTTGCCTCGCACAGGCAGCAGAGCCAGCAAATCCTAAGAAGTGGTAAAGGCCAGCAGCAGAAGGCAGTGCAGCTGGGTCTGGAAGGGAACGTGTTGCAATCAAAAATACCTAGTTGCAATAAAAAATAGCAGTATTTTTACCATGACAGACAGTGTCCAATATCACCCTGCATTGCGCAGCCCTTAGGGCGGTTGAGAGAAGACAGACTGGTTCGCACGTGGAAGTCTTTCTGAATTAACTATGTAGCCTGGGTCCCTGTCCTCTGCTGCGCTGAATGCTTGTGGGGATTCGTGTTTTCATTTCAGCTTTACGGTTCAATGTGCACCTTTGTAAAGGTCCGTAAGGCAAACTGCTCAGGCCACGTTACTTATTTTTGCATGGTGCCAGAGACTGTTTTGTGAAAGCCTTTTAGAATCAGTTTTTCTTCAGAAAAGAAATGGTGTCAAATTATTTTAAGGAATTTTTAAATATTTTAATTTACCAGCTACTGTTCCTTTTGAAAGCAAAATAAGTGGTTATGTGCAGCCCTGGAAATACTGTATTCATTTACCCCCTATCCGATTCCTGCTTAGAGTTCTGCTCTGTAAAGTGCCCAGAAGATGTACATGGGCTCCGCTCCGCTCCTCCCCTCTGCTCCCTGCCGATGGACGTTGAGCCAGCTCCGGAGCAAAAGAGCCGCCCTGGTGCATTAGCGGGCATGGCCACCCTTGGAAAAGGAGGGGAAACCCTAGGTGAGTACATTAGGAAAAGAGCCTGATGAGCAGCATCCTGAGATGGCCTTTTGTTGGTTTTGTTTTTCATTTGTTTGTAAAGTGAAATCACATGAAAACATAACTTCACAGTTTACTGTAAATATATCCTGGCTGGAAGAATGCCTCAGCCTTAACTGCAGGTATAATAAAGGGAAAATGGCTTAGTTCATATCTCTTGAAAATCTCTTTTTAATCCATTTTTTAAATTGCTTTAGGCTGCAAAGAAATTTTTATGATATTTTTCTCATTCCCAGCCTGTCCCTCTCACTGCTGCTAGCCTTTACAAACTAATTTCCAAGTAGAGAAATTGTAATACTGCCTTCTTCGCAAGCTACAGAATTACTGCAGTTATTACCTGTCCAGTCATTTGTTCCTGTTTAGTTAGTAAGTGGAACATATCCTACAACTTTCTTCGGATAATGTTCCTCATTTTCCACATTTAGGGGGCCTCTATTGTATATAATCTCTCTGCAAGATAAGAGTTTAATAAAGAATTCTTTAAAAAAAAGAATCTGTATGTCTTTAACACCTGTTTATAAACTGATGCTTATAGATTTTTAGGTGATTTTACTCTATTTTTTATATAAAAAGGAGATATGAAATTTACTTCTGATATAATTAGAAACCTAAAATGTAAGTTTGCTCACTGAAAACTATATCTTGGAGTTCTTTTGCAATACAAGTTAATTAACTGGATTTAGATATTTGCAAGATGATATATTTAATGGGATTACTGCTCATATAATGTTCTCAGTGACTGATCTGGAATCTAAGCTTAGGGAACAGAATACTGAATTTCCAGCTCTTTGAGAGTTAATGTTGTGTTAAAGAAAAGTACAATTTGAACCTTATTGTTCATGAATAGTGAAGTTATTCCAGTGAAATAGAGCCGGTGCCTACAAGGTCTACACGAGGCAGATGCATGAGCAGGAGTGCGCAGACACCGGCATTCCTGCGAGTGCTTGGGGTACAGATATACCCACACCTGAACTCCTGGCAAGTTCAAGGCAATTGCGTATCTCATCACAGCATAATGGCCCTTTATTCAGCCCCTGTCTCCCAAGTGGGATCAATTAGAAGCTTTGGTCTGCAGGCTTAAAAATAAACACTCGTGTTTTCATTTATATTTAGAGTGAAAATGAAGACGTGTGACCGTGTCTGTTCTGCCTGCTTCTGTCATGTTTTGAAACAAATGTTTAATTTATTCTTTCAAAATATTGATTGTCTTTTTAATAGGAAAAGGTAGAAAGTTAAATTATAACTTGCTCTGGGGAAAAATGCAATAGCCCTGACAAAGAATATTTCAGCATGCCAATATATCCCACATTAGTGTCTATCTTCTTTTTAAGGCAAATATATTTCTATGTGTCAATTTGGTTCACTACAATGTTAGAGTTTCACTCCTAACACTGGATTTCTCTAATGAATATGATAATTTAAATCTTATGATCAGAGTACTACTTTTAAAAGAAATTTGACCATTTTTTGTTTAAATGCTATTAAGTGTTTCAATATTAGCTCAGTCAAATAACTATTGGATTGGGGAATTTATATTCTCACTTTAGTGGATGGCTGTGTAATTCTACAGTGCTTCTACACTGTAATATTTTTTAAAAGTACTTCATAAGTAAAATGATAATTCGTGTTTAACCAGTTAGGTTTTAAAATCTAACCAGTGTCCAAAAGCTCCAGTGAGTTCAAATGTCTTAACATTTTTATTTGTAAGTGTAATTGTATTTTTAAGCATTACTAAAATGAAATCTAAAAGAATTACCTGGATAAAATCATTTAGATGACAGTGATTCACCAGTACACATGCTGGAATGGGAACGAAAATCCCATGAAGAGAAGGAAATTCTTACATACCTGGATGCATCTTCCCAAAATACAAGCTAAAACATTGTTGAAATTATACTGACTTTTTTCCCCCCACCAATGTTAACTTACTGTGTTTAGCATATTTTGCTATTAACAGAAGATCCCTGGGTTTGGATGTGATTATATACTCTGACCAGAGGGTTTTAGAGACATGAAACAGAAGCAGCATGAAGTTACCTGTACAAGCAAAGTCAAAAGCAGTCTGTCAAATCAGAGTTGTGCCAAGACAACCTTGACGTCTGAAGTTTTACATGACTGCTACATTACAAGTATTCCATTCTAAGTACTTTAGTACTTGAATAAACTGCACTTATTAAGCTAATTTTAGATCTGTTCTGTTTATGAATGCATAAAAATATTCCTGTCTATTTTTCATGAGTTGTCTGTAGTCAAGACAACTATGAAATGTACCCTACAATTTGAGGCAATCACGGAACAGACCACAATAGATTAATAGTTTACAGAAATCTCTTAAAATATTCTCAGCTCATATATTTGTGAAGAGCTTGTGATCTTGAACGATGATATTCTGTGATTTACCAGTAAAGGAATTTGAATCATGCCTTTATATTGCTGTCCTGTAGCTTAATGTTCTTGTTTCTAGCTGTGGCTTTCACTGATGCAAAACCAGATACTGTTTTTCCTGGACTGAACAGCAATGCAACTGTATGAGGGGAATTCCATAGCTGAGAGAGAGTTTCTTCTCAGTTCTTCAGTTTATCCCATGCGTGCGATCACCGTATGTGTCACAGGAAAAACTGTGGTCATTTAAGAGCTTTCTTTCAAGCCTGAGAGTCTTTGTGATTTTACAAAGTCAGGTTTTTGTGATGAAGAGCTTTTGTCTTTAGGTCTTTTCAAAATACAGCCAGTTGTGGAAATAGCAAGCAACCCTTATGAATGCACAGCAATATCCCGTATCCAGGAACAGCATTTGCAGTGTCAATGTTAAAGGAGAAAGACGATTTCAGGTAGGTGAAATTCAGTGAATCCATTGCAATTTGTCAAGAACCATACAACAAGCAGTCTTGGTGCTTTTCTTTGGCACTGAACACATGGAATTAGTGTTCTCCAGGATGAAGATACAGTCATATGAACAGAGAGCAGGGAGATAACAAACTACTGCTTACATAAAGGAGATTTGATCAACATATATGAATGAACTCCGCCAAGGATGGCACTTCTGATTCAACAATGTTGATATCAATTTTGCTTAGGAAGTTTCTGTCAGCTGAGACTAAAGGCAGTTGTTTGCACACAGTTATAATAGCAGTGGAAAAGAACATATTACAAATTAGTCCCATTAGTCTGAATAGTCTGCTGTTAACAAGAAAAAGAAAATGAGAGCAGACTGGTGGAACTTTGATGAAACTGTGTACAAGACATGCTCCATCAGAACACACCATTTGTCAGAATTGAAGTACTTTGCAAGTCAGGTGTTGTCAGAACATCTGAAAATGTTTTGACAGTATCAAAACATATCTTTTGGAATGAACCAATAACGCTGTTTTGGCTTTCAATCCAACTTTTTTTTTTCTTTCAGTTTTCTGTTTCATTGAAAGAGAAGAAGTTGAACTGAAGCTAAGTGTAACAGAACATCTCTGTGTAAATTAGTGCAATTTTTCTCCAGTCACAGAAAGAACAGTAGTTACAAGCTTATCTTGACAAGATGTATTTTACAGCTATCTTCTATCTTATGTCTTGTATCCACAGAGAGGTGAGAAAAATACACTAAGTTGTGCTATTGAAAAGGCAATATCTGAAACTACTGAAAAATTTGTTGCTGCATTAGTCCAAGAATAATATAATTCTGTACTAAATAGCAATTTAGAAAGCACAAAATGAAGCTAGAACATTTGTAAAAATAATCATCCATTACACATATTAATTGTCAGTGCTCTCCAGGAATTAATTGGTATGAGCACGGGATCTGGCAGCTATGGCAGATAGCGACGCTCTCCTCTGAGAAGAGGGAACATGCGGTGCTCGTGCAAGGCGACAGCATTCTCAGGCTCCTCGGGGAGTGCCATGAATGGTTTTTCAAACGCATCATCTATCCTCGCAAAGAGCCACTGGAGATCCTCGGATCAGGCCTGAAGGCAGTTAGGTATTCACTATTTCAATTACAGCCCAGATATAATGTGCAAATGGAGGAGTTCACTGGGGATGCATTTGGCAACCCAGGGCAGGCAGCTTTTCCCAAAATGAGAGCCTGTGGAAAGCTGTTTTCATCTTCCCAAGCTACTGGCCTTATGGACTTCAGCACAAATAAGTTTCCAAATAATGAATCTGCAGTTCATTTCTGGCCAAGGCGAATGAGCACACGTTAACTCATTCAGAAAGGAGATGAAAAGCTCACATTCAGGATGCATTAATCTGAAAACAAGTGTACTTTTGTGTCTGGGGAGTATTATTTTCATTGCCATCAATTTAGAACATAGATAGACTGTGATTCTAGCTTCACTATCAGGTTGCCCCGCAGGCTGAGACCCCTCACCAGGCCACTCTATTTAATTTAGACTAATCTAAAGCTAAGTGAAACTTTGTACCCTCTCTGATTTCTCCCTATAATCAGGAACACTCTGATTTCCCCTTCCCCCGTGACCCAGTCTGAGTGGCTGGGGAGATGGGGGAGAGGTGCGCAGGAAAGTGACCTCCAGGTAAAGGCAGTAGTTATTTGTGCCAGCTGACAGCCTATTAGTGGATGGCAAAAATGTTCAACCACATCTTGCCTAGCTGTTGTTCTGCTTGAATTTTCCTTCACAATCTTTTTCAAAACAAAATTTATGGTCTCTGCTCATAGGCAAGAAAAAATGATCTGCAGCAGTGCTAAGTTTAAATCAGTAAATTTGTTTCATAGCAACAGAAGTGCTTGAGGTGCAATTGTCTAGAGGGAGCTCAGATGTGAGGGGCTCTTCCAGTCTAGTCCTTTTTGTCTGTCAGTTGTTCAGACACTTTACCCAGGTACGCCAGCTATAACCTGCACATCAGGAATTTTCTTCTTCCTTTCATCAGTTAGAGAACAAATATAATTTTTATTGTCCCATCTAATGTAACTGTGGGTCAGTCATCTCATTGTCCTCATAGATGATTAATTCACCTGTGTTATTCATCTCATCTTGGTCTAATGACAAAGATCATGGACAGACTCTCATATAACTTCCCCAGTGAAGCAACTGTGCTGCTAATTAAATCAGGCTCTTTTCATGGGCCTGATTATGTTTCTCTTAAAAATATATTTTTTTTCAGGTTTAGAGACACAATGCAAACAAAAAAAAAAAGGCAAAAAATTCTTATTTTTGTCTTGTGGCTCACAAAACCTGTATGAACACGAGTTTTATGAGTGTAAAACTGCCGAACTGGGGCCAGGGTTGAAACTCTCAGAGGTCTGAATATTGAGCAAAAGACAGAAATGAAACAGCCGAGTTACTGCACTGAGAAACATATGTGCTGTACTTACACATTTACCAATGTTCTAAAGATTTTCTGATATGTAGCTGCTCTCTTGAATATTATCTGCATAGTTGTCTGGAGTTGTAACATAGCTGTAGGAGCCATTTTGGTCTGTCAATTAAATTATACACCATTGCAAAGAAGTTTATAAATGGGTATTTATTCCTTAGATGGAAACCACTTAGAAGGAGTTCTGCCAGCCTAATGGGTAAAAAACAAGCTGTTCAAAAAGCTGTTTCTGTGTACACGCCCAGGAAGGCATAGCAACCTTTCTGAAGTATTTTTATTATCCTTGATTTTTTTTTTGTCTTAAAAAAGCAAGAAATTATGTTGAAACAACAATAATGTTGTCACACATACTGAGGACAGGAAATTCAAGGCTATGGCTGACACTGGTCCTAATTCATGCAGCTGAGAGCTGTCAGCCTAATCAACCATCCATTGCTACCTCTCCATTATTTGAAATCTTTTATTTCAGTGAGTAATGTATGTTCAAATCAATCATACTGTACTGGCAAATGCTCCTGCATGTCCCCTCCACTCCTGTAGGTGTCAACAGCCAGACATCAAATAGTTAGTGCTCCTAGGGAAAGATTGGACTCTTCAATGGCAGAAACCATAAATAACTTGTCCAAATTCAAGAGGATTAGCTGTGTTTTATAGTGGAGATTTATTTGTGGAGATCTGGGTCTTCTAGCTTAACATGGGTAGTTCTGCACACTGTGGTAAGAAATAACTAGGACTGCTTAACTCTTCTCCTATTTCAGTTTTTTTTTTTTTTTCCCTGTTTTGATCAGTTGTTCATACTTAAGTATGCAGCATGTGTTTTATGTTGAGAGAAAACTAGGTTATTAAAGGATGGTAGAAGAAAACTGATGTCAGAAACAAAGGAAACATACTTGAATTGTACTGTAAGGATCATGAAGGGACTGGCTGCAAATACAGAAATGAGGCTGTCTAAAAATGCGTTAGCAGTTGATGTAAAAATTGCCCATATCAGAGGAGACTGTTCCCATCACACAGATCAACTTAGTTGAAAGCTGAATTTGGACCCCTTTTGCAATGTTGCCCCGTTAGATGTTCTTGCATCTTGGTGCCCACGGAAACCACTGCAGGCCCTTCAGATTCAGTGGTGGGTACCAGCAGTGAGGACACCGGCTCCAGTCAGAGGTGTCCCTCCACATCTCTTCTGCTGCCCTTGTACTGCTGTGATAGGATCCTCCAGCGTGGTTTGAAAACTCAGTGAAATCTGTTTCCTAACAGACAGCCTAGGCTTGGGAGCAACATCTGTGGAGTCTTACTGCTCTGGCTCCTGGCAACGTCTACGGGCTCCTGCAGTCCATAGCAGGGGCAGTTGGCCAGAACCAAGGTTCACCCTCCTGGCAAGTGCTCCAAAGAGGAACAAGAGCTTCCATCTCTCCGTGCCTCCTTTCACTGTTTTCTCCTCTTCCATTGCCTTTTCTCTAGGGGTCAAGATGACACTCGACCCTCCTCTAATCATGGCCTATCTCGTTCCAAATGGACAGTTATGTGTTCTTTTTGTATTCTTCCTATCTATCCTTTCTACTTTTCTTTCAGGTAGTTCTATTTGTTGCTATCACTTTTTTTTTTTTTTTCCCATAAATATTCTCTTTCAGCTCTTGATACCTCTTTTTGTTGCCAGAGGCGTACATTCTGCCCCTTCTCACAGTAATCTCATGACCCTCAGGTAATATACAGTACTAAAATAGATGAAGTCCTTTCTCTTTCCTCAGCCAGCACCTAGTTTCCAGCCCTGCTAACATTATATCCCTGGGGTCAAGTTAAGATGAGTACCACAGAAAAGATATTACTTTCTCGTTGGTAATTTAAGATTGAGATTGAGAGCCAAGGGTACAACACTTTAAGAATAGCTCTCCATGTAACAAATGCAGTTTGACTGTCAGGAGCACAAAGTATTCTACCATTTTGTCAGAGACTCAAAAGTACACTGAAAAGGGTGAAAATGATGCTCTTGCAAGCAGAGTCTTTAAATACAAGCATTTGACTAGATTTTTTTTTTTTTTTTAATTCAGTGCCTGTGTGGCATGCATGGGAGCAAATAAATGAAAACTGGGTTGGTGGTTGAGTGATATGACAATATCCCTTGCTTTTAATACTATTTAATTCTCCAGACAAAGCAAAAGAGAAAGGTCTGAAGCTCACAATTTCATGTCTACAAACATCAGAGCCAATCTTGAGGAAGGAATTTTCATCACATAAGAAATTCTGGAATTTCAAAACTCAGTTACATCTTTGAAATGCTAGTGCCTGGTGAAAGCAATCTCTGTTCAGATCCCTCTGGTAAAAATGCCTTTGCTGACAGTGCTAACTCTCCGTTCTATGCACAGGACCTGCTTGTCCAGCTCTTTCATCTAGGTCAACTGGCATGCGATATGTGCAAGTGAGAGCAGCCTGTGATTTATAAATCAATTATATCTAATTTACTTATATGCAAACATCTTTTTTATTTTATTTATGAGGGATAACCCACGGAGGAAAATATGCTTTTCTTCATCATGATATACAGCAATTTCAAAGCTTGATGGTCTACTTGGTTCCCCACCATTCTGCAAACAAATTTGTGGTGGTATCTGCTTTCAGCCAAACTTTGTGTCCAAAGTCATTTTCTTTCACAATGAAATAAGAATTGTGCTCCCTCCCAACAAAGAGGACTTTTGGCACTTTATACCACTGGAGGATCATGTCCCTATGCCTTCACATCTACTTTAGCATTTTTAAATCATCCAAAAGCTTAGATCCATCCAAAGGTAAATTTGATTAAAAAATCCAAAAACAGCTTCAAATTATTTCTACCTGAATATAGGCTTATGGATTTTTTAAAGTGAAATAGTATATTTTATTATTTTGGATAAAATGCCAGCTGTTCTAAAGAAATAGGGCAGGGACAGTTTTGCTAGAAGACCTCTTAGATGTCTTAACCATCAGTCTGTTGCTACAGTGCTAGCCAGTGCTGTCCTGACTGCTCGGGGAAAGAAAGTATTTGATGAAAATGGTGTTTAGTCCTGAACTTAGCTTTGCATTGTGGTAGAATGAAAATTAAAACTCACCTAAACACAGAAGGAAATGCAGCCAACCACAGCTGAAGGATTAGTAAAAAGTGTTAAAAATATTATACGAAAGTTTTAATTACACAGAAAAAAAATATAAAATGCCCAGTAATTACAGTATATTGATTCCATTTTTTTTTTCTTGAAATGCTAAAACTATTTCAACACACACAGAATCAATAAACATAATTAAAATATGAGCTCATCAAAACAGTAATTAAATGTACTTAACAGCTTTTGTGGCTTTTCTCCATATGGTTACTGTGGGAGTGTGAATCTGGCTTGCTAGATAAATGTAACAAAATAAAGTGAAAGCCTGGGAAAAGATTACTGTGGTATCATAAGCAAATACAATAAAGTCTAGCTCTATAATAAGTTCCAATAAATCAAAAAGTTGACAAAAGAAGCAGTGTTTACAATTATTAGAGAGAAATTCTGGATGTTTTATATTTTTATGGGATTAACACTATCATGGACATAATATAGAAGCCAAATCAAATCTTTCCTCCGTCATTAAAGCTGTTCTACTAGAACACGTTCTGTCCAATGAAAGCTATTTTGGCATGTTTCTGGCATGCTGGTGTTAGTGACACATCACTTGACAGCTGTCATTCAGGGGGCAACTCACATCAAGGATGTAATACAGCTGCTTTGAGCCCCCCTTTGGAGCAGCAAAGCTCCCTTCAGTGCTTAGATAAGAATCATGACTGCCAAGCAGATAATAAATTAGATGCTTGGAGCAGGGTGTGAGGATACCTTTTCTCCACCCTTCTCCCTGCCTCCTCCCTGGCCACATGCACAGCACCAAGAACTTAAAAAAATTGCACAGTTCCTCCTCTTCTGCTGCCTTTTCTGAAGTTCTCACCACGTCTCTCTGCCATGTCTTCTGAGATTCTTCAGAAATATGACATTTAAATGCCGTTTTTGCATCTTGGCCATAATAGGAATATGCAGATCACATGCAGTGCATGTATCTTTTATGTTTCTTGGGTATGAAAGAGTTTGCACAGGTCTTAAGGAAACCCTTACCACCCAGCATTCCCTTGACTGATCTGATGTTCTCACTGACTTAAGATGAAGATCTGAAAGTAATCAGGATAGTTATTATGTAGTATTAAAAATAAAAATCACAAGAGTGAAGAAGTGATGACATACTATGTCTGCAATTGAAAAAAATGAGATAAATTTATTTTTCTAGTGCACAGTGCACAGGCACTATTGGTGACATTGGCTGTATAAATAAAGTAATTGCTACCTCTTGTTTTCCCTAGCTACCTTTTGACCTGAAAAAAGTGAGTACATTCTAAAATGTGATGCATAGCAGGATATTGTAATGATATTGGTAATTTTCTCAGTAGCTTATGGCTGCTGTCACACCTCACACATTAATGTTTTAAAAATGTGAACATTCATTTTAAAAGCTTTGTTTAAATCCATCCCCAAATCCCCGAAGCCAACTAAACTCAGACAAAGGAATAAGACAATACCTTACCATTTCTTTTACATTTTTTTTTTTCCAAAGGCAATCACTGTAGCCTTTTCTCACCCAGATCAGGCTTCACCCTACAATGTATATACTTCTCCATCACCTTGTAGGCTGAGAAAATAAATGCTTTAAGATTATGAAGCGGTGCAAAAAGGCAAAGAAATTTTCCTGCAAGCCTGCATATATATAATCATTGTCCTCTGATCTGTAACACATCAAGCCTAAACACTTAGCTGATTATTTGATGCTTTAGTTTCTTCTCCCTATGAAGAGAGTTGGATACAGATGTATCTGCTGCCTAAGTGGACCAGGAAGAGGAAGGGAGAGTGGAAATCTTCAGCAACATATTCAGAGGTACTTCTGCAGCCAGGAAAGTTACAGGAGTGGAAGGTCTTGTGATGAGTGAGAAGTCTGTGCCTCGGTGGGGTTATGATGTCCCTCAAGCAAGGTAAGTGGTCTGGGAAGAGCAAGATTTGGTAGCTCAATAGCTGTTTTTAAGGAGGGAATCCTATCAGGGTTGCAAATACCCTGCCTTTCCCCTCCTTCTAGTGTCAGGCACAGAGAACAGAAACCAGTGATGCAGCAGAAATGCATTTTTAAATATTAGTGCACTTCAGGAAGTCATGAAGATATTATCACTTGTATATTCACTTCCTTCAGTCTTTTCTTGCTTACCAGTTTTCTTTTCATCTTTGTCTCTATTTACAGCTGTAAAAAAAAAAAAAAAAACCTCCATTTTTCATGAAATTGCTCATCATTTTTTCCCTTGTAGTTGAAAGCATGTAATCTTTCTATAAATAGGAGCTGACCCATAACTCCTGAAACTGCAGTTCCATGGACCTTTTTAAAGCTTAATGTACGACTCAAATTGTGGTAATGGACTTACGTTATTCCCCAATGACAGAATTACACTGTATTACATTCCTTTACTTTTATCACTTGCGCTAATGAAAGGGCTCCCCCCCTCCACTCCCCCCAGCTCTCTGCAGATAAAAGTATACAGCTCATTCACCACTTCATTTTAACAAAACCAAAGTCCTTCAAAATCCTATGAACTTTATCAGAATAAAGCACTAAGTCTATTGGCTACTATTTGAAAACCAGTCAGTATGTTTCTGTCTTTAGATACCTGTTAGAAAATTTGAGCTAGCACTTTTACACCTGAGGAACAGAGAGTGATAATCTGTTACTGGGCCTTGATGTAAATTGTTTCCTGCTTCTAAATGAATATAGCACCCTATTGCCTCTCTCAGATGATGCTATGAGTATATTAGACTCTGCATCCAGTTTCCACATCTTGTATTATGTTGCCAAGTAGGAGACAAAATGTCTAGTAATTAAGGCTGCTTTTAAAGTTGAAGATGGCCTTTTAAAAGGCCAAGATTGAAATGGAAGATTGAAGACAAAAATATCTTTAATGAAAATAATCAAAAGGGAAAAAAAAGTAAAAGGTTTATTTTAGACTTGGCCTGAATATTGAATTACTACAGATTTAAAATATTCAGCAGGCATTAATAGCTAGGAAACAAATATCTGGCAAATTAGGCACTGTGATCCATAGCAGGGACCTTCGTCATCCTTAGAAATAAGTTTTGTAGGCACATTGATTTTTTTTTCTCCTGATTCATCCAAATAGATATAAGACCACTTGATATTGCAGCGTATATTGTCAAAGGAAAATCTCTTTTGTGGTCTGTGCTGTCTGTCTGTGTATGAACAAGGGTTACTTTTTTAGCAAGTTTCTATAGGAATTAATGTTCATTGAAAAACAAACAAACAAACAAACAAACAACAACAAAACACTTCAGTATATTACTGCATTGTGAAAGGGACACAGTGTGATATGGCCAATCTACCACCTTTAGCCATTCATACTTCTGTTTCATTTTGCATAGCCCCAGAGGCATGGGCTGTGTGGGTGATCATTTGCAGATCATAGATTCTCAGCAAGAAGTTTTCCACTATTCCCCATGGAGTAGGGCCAGCCTGAAATAAGATTTTAGTGCATGCACAACCGTTCTCATCACTGCTAACATTGACATCAGTAGGGTTGTTCTGTTTACAGTGTGCTACACTGAACCAGGCCAGGCTTTAAACATTTTGATTTAGGTATCTTGTGGTCACATTTTCTTTTGTAAGGTAATTTCTTTGATAGGGCTACATATCTTGTTGCCGTTTGATGTGGTTCCCTCAGGGATGCATCTTCTTGGTAGCTGAGAACAGGAGCATAAGGGGCTGCTGAACCCCTGTTTTCACGGAGGACCAAGGTAGATCCATTATCAGTGATTCCTCACAACAAACAAATTAAATATTTAGATTCCGGAATGCTAGAATATTTTGCTTGGTTAGAAAAGCCAAAGTGAAGGTTTTATCACTTCCTAATTAGAAGGTTTTACACATTTTCCATTACATGATTTTTTTAAATATTGCAAGTTGTTTTTCTTTATTTGAGACAAAACTAAGGTTAACTTTGGCATTATCCATAGGACAATAACTTTTAGTACACTTCTGTCTGCCTCTCAGTGGTGCTGATGCTGGCTTAAACCCTGAAGCATAAGGTTTAAATATAAATTAAGTTTGTACAGAGTTTGAGACTGTCTTTTACATAAGATGGAGATGGTGGAGAACAGTAGCTAATGTTGGGACAGGAAAGATGCAGGTGTAAAAAACACAGTGACTCTTCTGTAGGTGAAGGAACATTGTTACGGTGCACCACTGACTTTTTAAGCCTGTTTCCTATTTTATGTTAGTCGGAGAAGAACCTGGCTAGGCATTTCCAGGCCCTATACTTTATAGCAAAATATGTATTCTGTGTTTTTGAAACATTAATTTGTGTTTTTTTTTTCTTTTTCTCTGAAAAAATGTAACCTGACTCTTTTTAAATCTGGCATATAGGTAAGAAAAACTAAGAACATCTGCTTAGCTTCGGTTTTAGAGGGGAGAAAAAAAATGTAGCAATAAAGCTTTGACAGTTTGAAAAAGTGTAGTGAGCATGTATAGAATGTTCATGTCTTATGAATTTGAGCACGCACACATAGCGAAGCACAGGCCCGAGTTCTGAACCTCTGGCAGCAGTGCTGGCTCCCACCAATGTCTATACAAACATCACTCCTCCATGCATGGCTAGTCCCATTGGCTTCACAGACACTACTCATGGGAGTAAAGTAACTCATGCATTTAAGTGCTTGCTGGATTCAGGCCAAAAGCTTAATCTTTTCCATTTAATACCCTTTTCCTAAACTGATAACAGTCTTCAAGTTTTCAGTATCATGTGCAGCAGTTTAAATAATGTAGAACCAAAGGAAAAAAGTAAAATAACAGCATTGTAATTTAAGGAGTATCATGAGATAAACAGCATAGCACAGGCACAGTTTTATTAGTAGTAAGTAGCAATCTGCAAGGCTGCTGTATGTCACCGGTCTGAAGGCACTCCATGTCTCTCAGGTTCTGAAAAAGCAAAGCAGGGAGGATGGGCAGCTCTGAAAAGGCAGGTACAAATTATCAGTATAAACCACAGCGTAAAAGATCATATTTTATATGACTTGACAGCACGTAAACAAAACTTGTCCTGCTTTTGAAGGAAGGCAACAGTTTTCACATAAAATACACAGAATTTTGGCAACAAAAGCACATCTATGCTTTTGATTGATTTTTTTAGTTGTGATTTTCCATCAATGTTGGAGTGTTCTAATCTTGCCCAGTTCCTGTACTAGTCTTCTTGTGATCTTACTTTCCTTTTTATTTCAGGTGAGCTCTGAATGATGTTGCTAACCTCCTTTAGAGGTGTTTCATTCTTTCTCCCATTAGCTCCTAAAAAGAATGTTACATACGCAAGATGATGTTCCATTTTCTAGGAGGTGCTTGGTTGGGTATCATTATTTATGTAAATACTGTTCACATGCATGCTAAAGTAGGCAAAAATCAAAGAAATATGCTCTACAACTGGAATGAAAAATATGTAGGCTTTGAATGGTATTTATTTCCTTTGTCTTGACGGTCCTTCAAGAGCCAAGATGTGGAGTGAACTTCTCTCTGCTGTATGGGTAAGGTTTGATTAGGAGTTGAAAAGTTCCCCTGTCCGTATGGAGTGGGAGTGCCGATAGCCTCGTCCCGCAGCCTCCCAGACCTTTCAGACATACTAGGCTTCTCCTACCTCCCCACAGACCAAAGCCATGAATTTTACTTGATACTCTCTTTGAGAGGAGTCAAGAGAAGGAGAAATTTGATGGGCTCAGAGAAACCTATCTATGGTAATAGTCAGATATGGAGTTTTATAAGGATTGATGGCTTTTTGCCCAGAAATGTTTCACTGATGTAGCCCAGACAGGGACTTTTCCCAAGGGAAAAAGAGCAGGAGCAAATGGAGGGGGAGGAGATAGAGAAGAAAAGAAAAAAAAAAAAAGTACTCCTTTTTGAATTTTTTGAGAATCAGATTGTATGTCTTTGGGTTTTCCTCACAGAAAGGAGGGAGAAAGTAAAAAATAAAAGTAGGGTGCTACCTGAATTAATTATGATAGCAATTATGCAATTTTAACATCATGTATTTATCAGCATTAATATGTGTGTTATATGAAAATATGCAGGTCTACAAGGTTCAATACCGATATATTATCTTTTAAAAATATTTGATATTATGCTGCATAGTTTTCATGTAGATTAACCAACTTATTTTTGCACAGTCATACCCTGAAGTACAGTGTTAAAGAATATGTGGCTGAGCAGCTTCTTTCTCAACAAATACGGAGCTAGAGGAGTCTGAGGATGGGTAGTACAAGTAGCTATGTGAGGAAAAAGGTGGTTAAAAGAGACCTTGGAGGTGGGAACTTCTACAGTCACAGTGAAAGCAATGGACGAAAGTTCCAGCAGAGCAGGCAAGGTGGGAATGGTCTCTGGTGACATATTCTAATATATAACCATGCCATGTTACCACGTAAGCCAAAGTGAATTTAAGTAAACAATAGCTCTACTAGGTTTGGTGTCAGACCTGCCTATGCAAGGGAGAAGAGTGCTGGAATCCTGTGATCTCCCAAAGGTGTTAGAGAAGGGAAACAATTTGTATAAATACAGAAATTCAACACCAGAAACAAAATACTGACCTAATCAGTGAAATGAGCATCAAAATCAGTCTTCAGGCTAAAGCTGGAAGGGTCTGGCATATCGAATAGAGCATTAATATCTTCAGGAATATGCCAGAAGCTAATTGGTTTAAGAAATCTGGCTGTATATAGAGACCATTACTCATAGATATCACGTTTTTCTGTTGCACAAATTATCTACAGTGCTCATGGTGTCTGCTTAAGGAAAAGTTTATTTTCATTCAGTCTTTTCTTTTCCCCTGACCTCAAAGGACTAATTAACAAAGTATTAGCATGTTTCTAAAATATGACTGAATTCATCTTCTTAAGAAAACGTACTGAAGAATGTACCCTATTATTAGAAATGACAGGATGTATATAGGGCCATATGTTTTCAAAGGGTTTTCTGTCAGTGTTAATCAAAACGTTGGAGAACTTATGAACATACTGAGCAGCACGTCAACCATATGGATAATATCTTCCCTTTAATACTGAGAATTTGAATTAATAATAAACATTGGAGAGTAACCTAAAATGAGACAGAAACAATAACATTAAGACCAGCACAAGCATAATATCACATCAGTCTGAAGACTCCTGGGTATTTTAAAAAATCCTATTGTGTGTTAATTCTGATCATGGAACTACATTCATTAATTTTTCATAGTTTAGCTTGGAAAGGTAACTCCAAAAATGTCATTTATTTTTACTGGTTTCTGTACAGGACAGAGTTTGGCTCTTACAGCACGCTCTAGTAAACATCAGTATCATGTGCTTGTCTGACTGGTAGAGGTACATTTGTTACTGCAGTCTCATTGTTATTGAAAAGGCACTGGAATACTTGTTTGATGAAACACGCGTGCACAAATCATTTCATGGACCGTGCAAGCAGATGCAGGAAGAAAACTGAGTCTGTTTCTAAGTTTGCTAACCTGGAAAATGGATTGAGACTACGTTATTTTGAATAACCCTCCAAGGGCTTAACGTCACGAACTTACCTGCTTTTACAGATGGTGAACTCGCTGAACTAAATATTGAGAAACCTGCTCCAGAGAAAATTAATGTCGTGAGTGCAGTTGTATGCTTCTACATCACTTGTGGGCACACATGAGAGGAACATCTATCAAAAATGCAAAAGTTCTAGTTATTAGGTAATCTGAGAAGTTGTGCTTGCAGCAAGCCCACAGAGCGCATGTCACAAGCCGTCAGTGGGTCTGTGCCTGTGTCCCACTGCCCCCAGGCTCGGCTCCCTGTCTTGCCACGGTGCTCCTCAGCCTCTGCCTAGGCAGAAGCCGCGCTGCTGCCTCGGCTGGTGACACGGCCATGGTCTTTCTCACTGGCCGATCGCAGCTGGGGAGGTTTTATTTTCACTGGTTTGTTTTCTCCTTAGTTAAATACAAAGTTACATTTAGAAGTTGGACTGCTCACATTGAGATATGGAGCCTTGAGCTGCTGATAAGCACAGTTCAGCCTTGGCAGGATGAAAAACTGAATCTAGTAGCAGAAATAGGGAGAAGAGGAAATACAACATTAAGTCTTTGAAGCTATAAGTTGAGATCTCCCTATTATATAGTGATGGCTTGTATTGGTAACTATTCATCTAAATATTCATTTTCACTGACATTTCTGTTTCATTTTTCCCTCGAGTCCATTCTTGCTTTCCAACTTCCTTTTCTGACGCTGGTTGAGAAGTGTGTAACTACAGATAGCACCTTCTGGCTGGTGGCAGTCTTGTTGCACCTGCTCTTTGCTTTGTTTTTGGAGGAGCCACAGAGGACTCTGTGACAAGGAGCAAAGCCCTTCCCTCCCTTCCCCTGTGTGCTATTCTATCAGCTCCTGCAATTTTTCTGCCAGTATTTGTTCTGCTACACAATAACCTGTGACTGTCCTGCAGATGTCAGGGGAGTTTATCCTGTACCTAGGAACTGGTATCCACCTGCAACATATTTGTAGAAGATATACCTCAGCTTCGATCAGAGTCTTTTTATTTCAGATGAAGCTTAAGTACCAGGAAACCTGTACATAACATGACAAAAGTCTGCATTGCACCCTACTGTGAAGCCTCCACTGCCTACCACCGACAGGTGCAGGAGATGCAGCCCCTGCTCTGCCTGCTGAAGACACCCTACCCGCAGGGTGGGCTGCACTGGGGTGTAGAGCTGCTTCACAGGGCACTGTCCCACCACACCGTGATCCAGCTCTCCTGCAATGATTCTGCAATGGATTACAGCTTCTATCTTTCTGAATCTTCACAGATCCCTGTTCTCTGGTATGTCCCACGAGTGCCTGAGTACTTTACTCCTGCTGTACAAACTATGAGAAAGATCTCAAAAGTGGCATGTAGTTCCCATCAGTGAGGAGATTAGGGAGCCTTCTGTCAAGCAGATGTTCAGCTACAGGAGTGCTGCTGCATGAGGCATTGTACTGATTCTGAAACTGATTCCTCTTGCCTCCAAATTGCAAGAGGAGGTGTTAAAACCTAAATAAATAAATAAACTATAACTGCTATTCAAAATAGAAAAGGAGTGAAAAACATGCTTGTTAAAGCTTCCAGGCACCCTGGCAATTAGTCTCACCATGGCATAATCCTGATGAGGTTTCACATCTCCTATTACGTTTGGTACATAGTGTTTGTTAGCATTTTACTCCATCTGCTCCTATACAATCTCCATCAGCTGAAGGAGGATATGGTTACTCCAGTCATTAAATATTGATGATCCTTACGGGGTCCCAGTTGCTTGTGGCAGGTATCCATTGTGTTAACTGTTCCTTCTCCTCACACTTGGAGCTAATGCTTTTTCACCCATGCATTCACTAATAATAAAGTTATTGGTTTTTTTGATTAAGGTGTTAACATCAGCATGACTTTTAAGTTCAGTAAGATATGTTAGGTAGTCTTCATTGCACTTTACCTGAATGCAATAAACAATTTCTTTTTTCCTAGTATGATATTGAAAGTTTTAAAAGTATTAACTTCTAGGATACAGTGTTCAACTATCCCTCACTAGAAAGGATATCTCTTCTTTTCAAGCCAAATCTCCTCTTATTCTTCTAAAAGGAAATAACATGCTTTCACTTTCCTTAAAGCCTGTTACTGATAGATTTAAGTGGATAAATATATTTGACATTCTTTGCCTTTCCATTTCTCTTTTGCAGCAATGCCAAACAGACTGTGAAAAAGAGAATTAATTCATTATCCCAGGATCTCTGGGCTTCTGATTCTTAGACTTCAGGTCATTAGCAATCATTAATTTTTAAAGCTACTTATGAAGTCCTCTGAAGCAGATATCATTTGAAATAAACAGGTCCATTTATCTGGTAGTAGGGTGAGGCTTGGGAAGCTGTAAGTACATGGAAAAGTAGAATTTTAGCTCTGCAAAGATCTTTAATGAAAACTGAGGCAGTGCTTGGCAGCTATGCTACCATGTGGCATAGCAAAGGGTATGAAGATTATTATTATGGACATCAAGATGATTTTTTGCATCCCGTTTCTGCACTCCAAGCAGCACAAAGTGATAGCTACCTTTTCTGTGGCTTTTGTCACAGAGCAGTCACATCGTGGTCAGAGGGAGCCTACAGCTGTCTGCAAGAGGTCCTGCAGACACATTCATCACCTAAAATCTTTTCTTTATGTTTGAGTGTAGAACATACTGTGGTTTTCCTTTTTCCTTCCTAACAAATACACACATCTCTTTCCATTTAAGAGTTAAACATGCCTGCACTACCCCAGTAATCACTTTTCTTTTGATGTTTCCATATAATGTTTAACCCATATTAATATGTAGTGCTCCTAACCTGAGAAAAGATATGAGTGCTCAGGATAGCTGTGTTAATAGTCAAGCCATATGTCCTCCCAGAAGTATGATGTTGATTGCGACCTCGGAAGAAATCAGGCCTGCTTATGGCAAATATATGGAATTGATTAAATGAATAAATAACCCTATTATTTAGTTTTGCATAAAAATATGTGGGACCCAGGTCAAAGATAATCCCTAATTTTTCTATGCATAATAGATTCCAAAGTGTAAACATTACCAGTAGCATGAACCAGACTAGATGCTTTAAGTCAACAGTCAAAGGTGCGAGTGTAAACTCAGAAATATTGATAATGTTTGTGAATAACTTTAGACTAAATTATGCTGGAGTTCCCAAGCTGATATGAGTGCCTCTGTTGTTTTAATACTCCACTGTCTGTTATATGTATGAGTTCAAAGACTGACCACAGTTTCTGCGTTGGAGGTTTCTGTGTAATATTTGCTGTATATTTGCTTAATTTTAGAGCCTCAGCTCCTGTGTCAGAATAGCATAATTTATGGAGGAACTGAAGTAGTACTTTCCTTCAGCCACTATTTTCTGGCCATGACTCTTTCTGTACTTGATTTCCTTTCTGTTTTACCTTTGGTACAGAGGTTCTGGACAACGAAGACTGCAGCCTGCAGACCTGATCATTCTTCCTCTGCGCAGCTCCGGCCAGGCAGCGTGCAGAGAGGGAGGTCCTGCTCCTAAAAGCCTCCAGAGCAGGACTGGGGGGAGCGGGGTACAGAAGGTTAAAGCACCTTCCTGAAAATAGCAATACAAAGGACTTTCTCATCGGAAAACCCGGGCCAGGCACAGTGATGCACGGCCCGGTATGCATTATGCAACATTTGCCTGTGTTTTGCTCCACATGCCACAAGGTGAATGATGAATAAAGCTGGGGACTGTATGACAGGGCTCAGCTCCAGGAGAACTGACATAGAGCTTTGATTTTGCTATGAAGCCACTAAGATATCTTCAGTCAAATTCTCTACTTCTCAGATTAGGTGTGAGCATAATAGGTGTAAGAATAGCAAAGCACCTACAAATTATTCTGCTTGGAAGAAATGCAGATTTTGTTTCTAAGCAATGCATGCTGCAAATGGCCTTCATGCCAGGACCCCATTGTGCTCCGGTGGATTCGAGACACAAATCCAAACTTCTCAGCTGCTGCCTATATGTAGAAGGATAGGAAACACAACCCTCACACTGAAACATTGTGTTTGATGATGTTCAGACTTGAATTCTGAACTGAGCAGCTCTTCATAGTTAGATCTTTTATCTGCTGAATGCACAGGGGTGAAAAGAAAGCAGTGCATCTGGTAGTGCGCAGAAAGCAAGCCTTATCTAATAGCATACAGGCTTGCAATTCATGCGTGTGCAAAATGCAACCCAATGTGCCTGTAATAAGAGATGGATCCAAAGTCCACTGAAACTAGTGGGAGCCTCTCCAGCATCTCCTCAACTGATTTCTAGAACAGCCCCATAATATGCTGGACTTATCTCTGATCATGACAGCAGGAGACAGCAGTTGACAGCGCTCAAGGGCATCACTCATATACATATAACAGGAGCCCAACTAATAAACACAACATGATGTAAAATAATGCTTAACTGGGGTTGAAGGGAATAAGAGCAGCTCCACTCCCAGTTAAATTTGGATTTAAGAAATGTCAGGGAGTTGCTGTGATTTAAATGTTCTTCCTAACAAAAAATAGTGAGCATTGCAATTGATGTTCAAGAGTTTGGATTGGCCATTTTGTTTATACAACAGTTTCTTCAAATTCACTGTTTAAATATGATTTAATTTCTGTCTCCCTCCAGCATGACTTCAGGCTATATATATTTTTTTAACTATAGTTTAATACATGTAAATATAATAATTATTTTCAGTAAAGGTTTGAGTTGCTTTACTTTATGCAATTCTGTAATTAGCATAGTTGTTCTGTCTGCTGTAGGTACCCATAGCTTAGATTTTTGCAGTCTGATGGCAAATTATGCTATGGTGTTTGCTCTGAAAAAGTATATGATTGGGATTATATACTTATAGTTCCCCAAAATGTGCACTGCATGCTTCACAGATGAAAAGAAGAAGAAGAAGAAGAAGAAGAAGAAGAAGAAGAAGAAGAAGAAGAAGAAGAAGAAGAAGAAGAAGAAGAAAAGAATCCAAGTAATAGCTGAGAAACTATTTTTGCTGTCAGCAAAATAAAGCACTACTTTGATAAATTAATTCAACAACTCCTCCACCAAAGATAGGATGTATACTTACATAGGCTCTACATAAATACTATTTGTGTGTGTGAAATACAACCCAATGTGTTTGCAAGATGGACCAGATCCAAAACCCACTGAAGGAAATGAGAGAATGTAACACACTATATTTTATGCATACAAGTTAGCCCTGAAGTGGTCAGGCAGTTGGACTAGGTGATCTTTGGAGGTCCCTTCCAACCAAACTATTCTATTCTACAAATCGTGTAAATAAGAGGTGTGTAGCATATAGGTGTGTGAGAGTATGCAGGAGCATATGCCCTATCTGTGCATCTGCGAAAGCATGCCCACATACACAGCTACAATATACATTGCATTTTTGCATGCATACATTTTGTACACAGGGTTGGCATGAAGTTATTGCAGGATATTTAAGCTTTGCTTGAATTCACCCCTCTGCCTGATGCATTTAGAGCCCATTTGCCATGATTCCTGGTGCAGAGAAGGAATTGTGGATCTATCAGTTCGGTGTTATCAGTCTGTGCCCTGGTGAGGAGAGGAGATCGGTGATGCTAGGTGGGACTGGTTAAGTCACACAGCGAGGGGACAAAACAAGAGGCCGCTCTCTTGTTTGTTTTCCTTTTTGAGTTGCCAACAAGCCCTAAGCAATCACATTGCCTTGCAGCCACTGCACAGCCATGAAGAGCAGCTGAAAATAAAACTGAGCCTCCACAGAGAACACCTGGCTGTGGAACAAATTGCTGTCTGTCCCTCTCAGAGAGGAGACTACTAAAAGCCCTGCAAGTGACCTCTTCAGCAAAGTGAGCAAACATTTGCATTGGCTGCTTCTCTCCCCAGCTATCACTTACACTACATACATACAGTTGCTCCTACTGCCTCCCGCCTGTGCCATTGTACCACCCTTCTAACCTCATGTTTTAATCCTGCAAAGGCTTTCGTGGGGAAGTCAGCATGCAGCAACGGTGTGAGTTTACAGCCACTTTGTGCTAATTCCCCATGTGCACGTTTCCAGTGCATATTAAAGGACCTTCTGTAGGCAGCAGTTTCAAAGCTGGGTACAATGCCTTGCACATGGGTATGCACCCGAGGGTGCACAGCTGGGCAGCTGGATCAGGACTCCTAAAATCATGAGTCTGGAAACTTCTGTTGTTTCCAGTTATTTTAGTGGGTGGCAATCTTTAGCTTAAGAGCTAAATTACTGCCTGACATAGTAGGTTATAGTGCAAGGAGACAGTTTCTCCAAATGAATTTACTATGAGGAAGTAAAAAGCCTTTGTTATAAATAGGCTTTTATAGGTGGGATGATGTAACCTCCAGTATAAGATACTAAAACAGCATTGATTGCATTCTTTGGTGTGTCATCCTGTATATAAATCCCCAACACTCCAAAACCCAATACATTAACAGTTAAGAATAGCTCTAATCAATAACCTACTACATTATTCATGGTTTCTGCGATGCAGACTTAATCCTTTGAGGTAATGACATTAAGATATTTAACAATACATATAGCACCCTGCCTACCATACAGTCTGCTCAGAGGATAAAATCCCACTGCTGTAACCTCCATATCCTTTGCTCAAGTGCCAGACGTCTCTGCCTAGCACTGGAACTTCTGGAGATGATAAATATGAACAAACCATCACCAGATCCCCTCCTGAGTTCTTCAGCCCTGGAGCATGGCCCCTTGCCACAGAGAAGGACAAACATCCAGGCTGCCTCTCCATGATGGCAAAGGAATAACATATTTGTTTCAAGGTACAAGAGACCTTAACGTAGCATCTGGAGTTGTCTCCATGCAGGTGGCAGGGGAGGGAGTGCACTTGGCACTGCCGAGGGGGAGCCGTGGTTTGTCTGAGCGAGCTCCAGCTGTGGTGGGGGCAGAAGGTGGAGGCACCAGCCACCACCGCCTCAGAGCTGCACTGCTTTCAATATGCAATTATACCGGCCCTAAAGGTAAATAGAAGGTTTGTGTGTGAGAAATATTTCTGTAAAATAGTTTGCAGCTGAAAAGATAACACTATTCCCTGCCTCCTACTTGGCTGTACAATTTTAATTATGTCAGGGAATCTCGCCTATTTTATATTCCATATATATTTATGGAATAAGCTGTTGGCAAATAAGACATTATTTCAAATAATTTAATGTATTTATTAAAAGAGATTACAAATCTATCCAGGCTATAGTCATTGCACTTAGGGCAACTATTATGGCTATATTATTGTTCCATTTATTTCAAAATATCTTTGGCAAGGACTGCTCCTCCATGAAGAGCATGAGAAAGAGGCTCTGTTTGATGGTCTCCCCTCTGTGTGGCAGAGGCTTCAGCTGTCTCCTTTCCCTCCTAGTCCCATCCAGATAACCTCACTCTAGAGATCCAGAGCAGGGCCAGGGCAGAAGGGGGAGAGCCTGATACACCCTGGCTTGTTTTTTCGATTTGTGCTACTGAATTTTAGCCCAGAATGGAACAGAGATACAGAGACAGTCCCCAGGAGGCAGAGCCAGTGAGAAGCTGCAGAGATGCTGAGGGACATGGGGGTCCCCACAGATCCCTTGAGGCCTGGCCAAGCAGAGCCTTGCTGGAGACCACCCAGGGGAAGCAGCGTCAATAATGGGTGACAAAGCCCCTTGCACCATCACACCCAAGCGAAGGACAAGAGAACATGAGATGAGCCTGTTTCCAACTGCCCCTAACAGAAGGGCTGATCTACATTCATCATCATCATCATCATTATTGTTATTGCTGTTGCTATTATTTCTGCAGCATTTCTATTCTGTTGGTGCAGACAGAGTCATCATTCCTGAAGTACAGCCCCCACATAGTGACTTGCACGAGCTGTTCCAAAGCTGCTCATATAACCAAGGGTACCTGACCAGGGATATAAGCACATTTACCTATGGCGGCGTAAAAGAGAGGACCATATCTGTTGTTCAGACCCAATAAATGATCTCTATGCCTTCAAAAACTGAAGGAACTGTCTCTGGAGCCACTCTGGAGGTGTCCTATGCTGAGATAATAATTACTGCTGCTGACTAAGTTATCAGTTGCTTCTGTTTAATCAGGATCTAGAGCTTTCTAGTATTTTTCATAGGTTTTACATGATATGTTCAAATAAATAACTCTAAGTGCTGTATTTATTTGTATGCAATAGATTCTGGGTAATAAGCTCATCAATTGATACACATCTTAAGAAAAGCATAGGTTAAGTAAACCCTACATTTATGAGCTTAACAACACATCCCATTGCTACAAGCACCTGTGTGCCATACTCCAGAGTCACTGTGCTCTGCAGCCGACACAGCCCCTGGAGACATTTGGTCTCTGGCAGGATACAGCCCCAACCCTGTGAGTGCTCACACACACGCACATGCACAATGTGCTTCTGGTCCAGCCAACGTCATAAAATTAAGCGTCTTTACACCTGTTGGTAGGATTAGAGCAGTAATAATATTTTGGGTGCTTCCTATCTTCCTGAATTGCTGCCAGTGCTGCTTGTTTGACACAACGTAACCCATAGCATATTTTACAGGTTTCCAACCTTTGAGCACAATGGATTAGAAAGGAAGTTAATTATGCATAAAATGGAAAGATTTATGTAAATATAAAACAAATATAATGTATTATTTACATACAGCCTGTACTTACCCTAAGTAACTTCTACAGAAATCTTGGCTGTCATAAACAGCTCACACCTCATTTCTGAACCTTATTCCAGAAGAGAGGGGAGGATTCTGGCCACCTTAAATCGTGCTAATATTTTCTAGACTAGATCATATTTGTATAAGAACATAACTCAACATAACTCAACACAGATGGACAACAAGCAGGATAAATCTCTATCATTTATTACATTTGCTGAACGATCAAAGGTGTCTAACTAGATATTTTTCCTCATTGGTTGTTTGCATTAGATATGCAAATCTCCTTTCTTGCAGAGCCATTTCCGAATATATTTGCAAGGCTATTGATGTCTATTACTTCACTTAAATATAGATCAGAAATACTGACAAATATTTTCATTCAAAGGGTTTGATCATTTTCAGATTACTCTCCATGCTAGTAATTAACCTCAGTCAACACCCTTCCATAGCACTTTCAAACACAGTTCCTAGCAAACATAAAGTTTCATAAATATGTACTAAATAACCTTAAAGCCCTTTATGAATAATTATGAGTTTTTAAGTTTTTGTGAATCTGCATATTAATTCTATGGCATAAATAATACATGAAGCAAAAATCCAGCTTGTTTGGTGTCTGGGGACAGAGGAAGAAAAGGAGGGGATAATTATCAGTTTAATGTGGGAAAATACTTAACCTAAAAGATTATCTTCAAAACTGATGACTCCATAGGTTTGTATATATGTGTGTATAAATATATATATATAAAATATATATATAAAGATATGTATATCTGCAGACACAGTTGAGACATGCATCCACTCTGAGAATGTTTTCATTTGAAGCATGTTACACTTCTGTCTCTGCTGTGCCATGCTGAGCTCTTTAAGTGAAAAGCCATGTGATGAGCTTAGCCTCCATATAGTCCCTCTTTCTATAAATGTATGTTCCCCCAAAGGTAGAAAATTAATGAGAGGCTGCTGACTAAAATTACTACATTTTGCCTTCTGTGGGACATTATGGATTTAAAAGATAAGCGAGAGTGCAGCAAGTCCAAAAACAATTTCATTTCATTAATCCCTTAAGTGCCTCAGGATGAGCAGCCCATGTCCAGAAAAGGTGATGCTGCACCAGTTTCTGCCTGCCTACTGCACATCAGCACAGCACCGCACCTCCTTGCATGCTCTGCTTCTCGTCTCTGCATGGAAGGCATCCAGTAAAAAGATGGGCTGGGAATGATGTATGGCTGAATGGTCTTAGACTGACACTTCCTGGATGCTCACTGACAATAATAGGAAACGTAAGTGGTTTGCAGAGCCAGCTCTTAGGGCATTTTTTTTTTTTTCACAGAGTTTACAGCAAAATAGGTATTTTCTGGTCAACTATTATGTTTCAAAAACAGAACCCAAGAACATATTCAATGTTTGCCTTTGTCACAGGAGCATAACTACTCACAGTTAGTAGAGTCTTTGGGGAGAAAATCATCACATTCAAATTTTATATTTTTAAATAAACAACTCCATTTATTTTTTTTACATATTGATCCACCTACATAATGAAAATAGATTTCACTTTTCATTTCAAGTCCTTTAGATCTATTTCACTTTATGGTCCTGCTCAGCGGTTGGCTAGAAGAATGAAAGGCAGTATAAACATTTTGATAAAAATGAGCAACTAAATAGCAAGCCTGTTCTCTTGGTTTTAACACAGAAAGAAGAAAGAAAAACTAAATTTGTACAAGAACTTTGAGAGATACAAGCACCCCCTTGTTGCTGTTGCTTTTTCCTAGCCCTGCAGCATCACTGGAGCGATGCCTGGTGGCACAGAGCTGCTAGCCAGGGAGGTGTTGGGTGAGGGGGGCTGGTAGAACAAGTGGGTGAGTAGCCTCGGGGGGCCAGTACCAACCTACCCCAGCTGAAGGGCTCTCCCAGTACATGGGTGAGTCCTCCTATAAGTCCCCGCACCGCTTTTCCCAAAAAGGGGTCTCCTCCTGGCAGCATGACAAGGGACCTCTGTGCTTGCACTGCCTGATAAGCAGAGCGGGATGTCCTCATCCCAGGCCATGGCATGGACTTCATCTGTGGTATCCCATCTTCCCGTAGCCGTCCTGTGCACGGCTTCCAGCCATGCGCGGCTGCCTGGCATGGCTCCCAGCTACTGGAGACTGCTTCCCCCTCGGGCCTGCTCTTTGACCAGCTTGACTCATGCCGCTGGCAACAAAAGTGATGACACAAGTGGCTGTCCCACCGCGCTGGACAGGCTGGTAACCTCTGACTGGAGAGTGGTGAGGAACAGCAGGGTGTGCAGATGGAGGAAATCACCCTGTTTCTCTTACACCAGCCCTCCCTTTTATGTGATTATGGAAGAAGGGCAAGGAAAAAGAACCCGCAGAGGTGGCTGAATCCAAAGCTCAGCTTGAAATCACTCTGAAAGATTCTGGGAGTGGGTGAGGGGCTCACAGGGGTGCTGGCAGCACCACATCTCTTCACTGGCAGCCTGCTAATTAATCTTGGTGGGTTTAAAGATTCAGCTGGAAATAGCTTCAGGAAAAAAATGTATGGAGCTCCCCAGATTTGTTTTCTGTTAGAAAGGGGACACAGGGTTGAATGAACTATTTTAAAGGCTTGTATCGTGGCTATTTTGGAAGCTGTCTGCTTTGTAAACTGAGAGGTTGTTAGGAATTTGTAAAGTAACTATTTTTAGTGCATAGAAAAAAATACCTTAAAATATTTAATTGTGGTTCTGTGTCTCACGGAAAGGTAAACACTTCTTATCTCTGAGATGTGCTGTGTGGATACAAACCTGTTGATGAGTGATTTAAGCTAATTCTTGTGCGTGCTGGACTCAGAATTTCATAGACTTTAGTGAGAACTCAGCTGCAGCCGATGTTATTGGTTAAACTGTTTTCATCTCAAGCCCACTCAGAATCCTCAACAAAAATAGTAGGCCAGATGCCCAGACTGCAGCTAGAGACCCTCATTAGGCATCATTTGCATCCTATTAACCACTGAGCTGTGGGTCATTCGCTGCCTGTCAACCATTCAAGTCATTCCTTTTGTGTTAATTAGTAGAGAAATAAGGAGTTAATGAAGATCTTATGATCTGTGATGATTCATCTTTGTTGTTTCAAACGAATCCCTGCTCTCCGAGCACTCCAATGAGCTCCTACACACCAAATAATAGAGGAATAGTCAGAGGGAGCTTACGGCGGCCTTTGGAGTGCTGTTCTCCGGGGACCTTTTGCATGGTGGGCTTTGTTAGCTAAAAATTAGAAGGAGTTAATTGCTTCAAGATTGCTCGCAGATTAGGTTACATGGTGTGTTGTATCTATGTAAGAATATGTCAGGTCTAGTTAAAAGATAGAAGATGCTTATTTTAATAAAATTATGAAAGGAAGAATTAATTTGTCATCATAGTGGAAATCTTATTTCTACTCTTAATTTGAGCACTTACAGATAAATGCAGTGCTGGTTTTGCTCTCACTTTCCTGCTCAGAAGGGGAGAGCACTGCTCCTTGCTGGGCAGGAGGGCTCCCTAGGCTGGTCGCAGGCTTTCCTGCCCAGTTTGAGGACGTCAGAGCATGGCTGGGCTGCGCGGGCACTACAGCTCCTTCTTCCCATGGCTCTGGTCCTGCTGCTCAAAGGGGACGAGAGCTGTTCTGCTGGTCTACCCCTTGCTGCAGGGTGGAACCAGGACAATCCCAGCAATCCGCACCCCAAAACACCAGGGCCTGTAGCCCCAGTGCCCCGGCTCCTGCAGCCCGATGTGCACGGGCAGGACTTTGCTCCTTCTTTCATGCCTGCTGACCCTGGTGGAGCTGCTTTCGGACTCTCCATTTAGGTTGAATATTAGGAAAAACTTCTTTACCGAAAGGGTAGTTAGGCATTGGAATGGGCTGCCCAGGGAAGTGGTTGAGTCACCATCCCTGGAGGTCTTTAAAAGACGTTTAGATGTTGAGCTTAGAGATATGGTTTAGTGTGGGCCTTGTTAGAGTTAGGTCAGAGGTTGGACTAGGTGATCTTGGAGGTCTCTTCCAACCTGAACGATTCTGTGATTCTGTGATTCTGTGATTTCCAAAATCAACAAACAATAAAAAGCTTTGGCCCTCCTCCCACACAGTGATTTCCTCCAGGTTTAAGAAGAAATTGTTCCTCTTTCCACAACAGCTCCAGTGCTCACGTGTATGTATTTTCACAGCTGGCAAGTATACATTAAAGTTTTGTTTCTTAGCTTCGTATTTGCCTGTTCTCTGGAGCAGACCCTGACTCACGGATCAGGTGGAAGGGCTGGCACAACGGTTCGTGCCTCTTCCCCCTCAGTGCTGGCCTGCAGGATGCTGCTTCCTCAGCAGGGATGACAGAACATGCATGGACCTTCACCCTTCATGGCCTGGATATATTAAAAGACACTAGAAAATTTAATATTCTTGTCTGTAAACCAAAGTGGGCCAATAAGGAACAGGTTCTTGCTGTAGAGGATAGTTACTGCTGTTCTTGCCATGGTGGCAGTAACTTATAGAGTGAAGATGAGCTGCTTCATCAGTTGGCATCCTCATGTAGAGGCTCTGCGTAATCACTCCTCCTCTTCCTCCTTGCTGGATTTATGAATGGCACCTGAGTTCTTTAATGAAACGAATGTCTTATTTTATTAAAACAACAACAACAACAACAAACAAACAAAAACAAGAACAAAAAACAACAACAAAAAACAGAATGGAAATTAATTATTCATGTTTGCCAAATATTGTGAAAATTTGTATTTAGACCTTTTCTTCCCCCCATACACCTATCAGATGTAAAATAAAATTAATTATTTGTTCAGCTCTGTATTCAAGTGTCTGTGAATGCTCGGGTGTGTTTTAGCAATGAACAAGATGTAAAAGACGTAAGGATCTGTGCAAAGCATTTTGGGTAAATCCTGAAAAATGCACTGCTCACTCATCTCTGTTTTAGCTCTCACAAATATTTAAATATAGCTGTTTTCTTGTTTGTGGAGGAACACTGCAAATTGCAAATATACATTTGGCATTTTATTTTTTTTCCGTCTTATTGTGAAAATTGTTTATAATTCATGTCTTCCTGACAGTAAACAAAAGCTTAGTGCATCCCCTTTGGCCGGTCCACATGGACATTGGGATGTTGTGCAGAGCGCCTGGCCCCTTTGTGCACCACATAACCAAGCCATGGTGATGCTGGGGCTGGCATCCTGATGTCACCTGCAATGAGGAGATGTACAGCAGAGGCTTTTCCAGGCAGCATCACTGTGAGCCCAGCGACCTAAGGATCATTACAGCATTTACTAAACAACTGTTCGGATGATTCATTATGTTAAAATCCCTCTCAACTTTAATTGCTCTGAATGAAGAGACATTTCACACTGCTTGGATGTTAAAGGAAAAAACCCTACCCTACCACTACTCATGCACAGAAGAGGAAAAAGGGAGGCCAGCCCAAGTGATAAGGAAAGAAGGCTGTGACTTGCATGACTTCGGAGAGGAAATGGGGAGGTAATTGGAGGCAAATCAGTCACCAGAGGAACCCCAGGGAGTGCGCAGGAGTGGGAGCAGGGGCCCAGCCTGCACCACCCAGGTCCTCTTCAAAAAACGCCACAGGTAAAGACCAGCAAGTAGGGCCACTCCTTAAGCATCCGCTTAAGCTTATCCCAGGTTTCAATGCTTCCAGTACCAGAGTGGCAGCTATAGGGTTTTTTTTTCAACATCAATCAGAAAGAGCCAGCTTTTGCATGGGGGCAGGAGGGGGGGACGAGATAGAGAGAGAGAAGAGGAAAAAAAATAAGCAGAAGTAATTTATTCGGGATCTTTGAGAGGATAATAGCCAATTATTTGTTTATAACACTGGTTAAATTTTCATTAGGCAGATTAATGGAATATCATGTACTGTCAACATTGGACTGAGGGGTGGTCTGTAAGAGATAAACGGGCAAACAGTCGATGTGTCTCCCTGAGTAAATTAGTTTTTGCTTTCCTGTTTTTCATATGAAAATGGAAAGGTGGACAAGGTGGTGCATTTTAAAACAGGTCTCAAGATGGGCCAAATCAGTTAAATATGAAAGCGATTCCGGTAATAAATACATTATAATAACTTAGCATCGTGCCTATCATTTTGATTTCATGAAAGTCTGGGATAATGTAGATTTTTAACCTGCTCTCTTAATACACATTTCCTCTTCCTGAACTTCAGCGTTTCTTGCTGTGAGGTGAAAGCATATTACTTTTTTTGCCTGATTTTTCTGTGTAATCTGTTCAGTATTACAGCTGGTAAGTGCTAGAGGCTCACAGCTCTTTCTTGTGAATTCTGGTATTATCATCCTGGATAGCATGAGCAGTCCCCTCTAAGTACTGTATTATCAGCATCAGAACCCCTGAGTGGTTATGGTTGCATATCGTGCTCTTTTGAAGTCAGAATATTTCTACAACACTTAACGTATTAGCCTGGGATTTTCAGACAAGCCACGAAGAGACGAGACACCCAAATTTCAGCTGGAGTCAGGCCCAGAAGTCCACTTAACCTCTTTGAAAATCTCAAGTGATTTTGCCCAAGAGTAAAGCCATGCAGAAGGTCTCCTGAGCCTCACCCCCACCAGTTTGACGGTGGCACTACACAGGCAGGTGGCAAGGAGAGGTCCTCCCCAGCAAGCACATGGCTCTGAAGACACTGAGGGTTTGAGAGATCACCAAGGCATTTCTTCCAGGCTTGACCACTAAAAATTACAGAGCGCTGAAATGGCCTCTTGCTATCAGGAATGAAAAAATATTTATTTCTGATGATATATGTTTATGGCGGTGCTATGTAGGTGTCCACTTGCAGACAACACCTGGTGAAATTTGCTCTTTTAGATCACAAGTCAGTTTGACTTTGGGACTGCAAAATGCTTCCAAGAATAATATTCATTCCTATGCTTCTTAAAATGGCAATTTTAATATCCACCTATACAAAAAATAATCTGACACTTTGTTTACAAAAACCTCTAGTACACACACAATACTAATAAAAATTCCTAGACACAGTGAGGGAACAACCCACACTTCTTATATGTTACCCTGACCTCATCGGAACATCTCTAATGGAAACATAGCTGAGAATTAAGTAATGATGCATGGAACTAGTCTGAAACAATGCTACTTGGATTTGTTGTTGTAGCCTTCTTCTAAATCCCCCTCTCATGCAGTCAGAGGCCTACCTTTGGAAGTGAATTTTCACTATTTTCTGCTGCCACACAACACAGTACTTTGCCAAGCACTAGCAGAAGGTGCATTTCCACTACCAAGATTGAGATTCTCAGACTCAACAGCACTGAGACTGGGCGGGGAGAAGAGCAATGCTAGCCTGGCTCTGAACCCACCAGTGCCTTTGTACTGATCTTGAGAGATAAGAAAGTTCACCCCAGATTTTAAAATTCATTTATCTCTCAAGTATTATATTATAGATTTTTTTTTCCAAGCAGAAGGTGTTTATTGACATGTGTAAGGTGTTTCTGGTCTATAAACAGCTTATACATGCTTGATGGCTTTAACTTTGCTTTATTCTCCTCCTGAAAGTGTACCAATTCTGTTTTCAAAGCAACCGGGATTTTAGCTGCTGAGATTCTTAGATGGGGCTTTGCTTGTTGTATATAGACCCACTCACCCTCGTCCTGCAGGGAACTCTGATGTATAGAAGTGGTTTTCACTTTGAATGGGGTAAAGGTCAAAACTGTGCCATAAGAATTCCATTAAAAGTAATATTTTGTTTTTAAAACAGCAAAATGACCATTTTGATCATGTCAGAATGTTATAAGAAAAGCAGACATATTTTAAAAGGTACATTTAAAGATGAAATGCTCTGAAGAAATTGAATTGAAACAAAACAAAACCAGAGTGCTTAGTGAAACATTCCCCTTGAATTTGATCCTGTTTTTATCAAAATCAAGAAAAAAAAAAATCTCAGTTTGATGGAAAAGAATTTTATGATTGGAAAGTCCCTCTGAAAAAAAAAAGGTCAGTAAATGTTATTGAGTCGTTCGGTGCACTGTGCTGAAAAACACTTACATACCAGAAAGTATTTTTTTCTTATATAACCAGACTCTCTACTGTAATCCATTCATTTCATGTGATTCTTATTTCCCTTTAATTAAATAATTTATTATAAAAGTGGTGTAAGTGAGACCAGAATAGATCCCTGATGGCAATGCCCTATGAACTATGCTAAATGCTGTCCTGAAGTACAATTTTTAGTTTTCATTCCATTTTTGATTGAAAATTGTTGCTGTGGTGCAGGATCTGTGCTGGCATCTTTAAGGAGTTAAAATGTTTGCTAGCAAAGTTACGGACGTTTATAATGAATGGGATTATCTGTACTACTCATCAGTGTAGAAAGAATAGCACTAATAGAGCAAGTAAATTCTCATCTTGCAGATGTTTTTCTGTTTCATCTTGGAAGTGAATCTGTTCACTCATAAATCTTGCTTTGGCTTACGAAAGAAAAAGAAAGAAAGAAAGAAAGAAAGAAAGAAAGAAAGAAAGAAAGAAAGAAAGAAAGAAAGAAAGAAAGAAAGAAAGAAAGAAAGAAAGAAAGAAAGAAAGAAATTAGTATTCTAGCAAGTCCGCTCCACAGAATGACATTCATCATTTTCAATGTAAATGAAATGTTGCAAGAACTGATAGGCTCTATTCTCCTCATATGTATTTATAAGATATGTGAATTCTGGAGAGAAAAAAAAAAAAAGAGGAAAAAGAATACTATATACTTCTTTTCAAATACTGCGAAGTGTGAAGTCCATCCCTCAAACAATTCCTAAGGGGCATGGTAGCAAATAGCAAAGGTGTTACTCCAAAATTGCCACCAGAAGCTTTGTTATAGTTCCACTGAAGAAAAATACTCACCATGAAAGGAATTAATTCTCTCCTTGTATTCACCCACAGACTCTCCATTTGTGTGAATGGAAGATACATGTGCATACGCGGAGGTATCTTTTATCCTAACAAATAGTCCATGTGATAAGCTTGGAAGCATTTTGTTGAAATATTTCTATTTCCTTTGCTTGCTGTGAGCCAGACTTTTCTCACAGACAGAGGGATATAATTAGTAAAAGCATCAAAGTAGACATATTTTTAGCAAGTATACTTCATCCACAGCACTCTTCCAAAACCTTCCATTTTTCAGAAAAAATAATCCCACCCACTTATCCATAAGGGTGAGGCAAAATGTGAGATGCAATTTGTGCACACAGATATCTGCCATTTTAGAGGGATGACAAGTTTCCACCTCCCTAAATGAACAGGTCTGCTTTCACTGAAGAACTAATGAAGTCTGACCCTCTATTAACTATAAGAGGAAATTCAGTTTACGGTTTTTTTAATCATGTTAATGCAATTTATCTACCGCATAGGGAGACTAATCTCCACATTTCAATACATTGGTTAAAATTGGGTGGTCTCAATACTGTTTTGGGATTAGTGAATCTACTCCAGACTTGCCTCTTTCCTGGGATGCAATTTTCTCTTTACAGGCAATCACCATTAGTGCCCCTTACCTGCAGAACTCAAAATAACCAGCAGCAAACTGTGTGCAAACTGAGGCATTTACAGGAGACTAACTCAGAGAGGCTGCCAAATTCCATTAAGAGATGGTTGTGCTTGGTCCCTCATCGGGGGGCTCTTAAATCTCTTTGGAAATCCCAACATTGATTCATGCTAAAGAATCAAACATGCCATCTAAAGCAAGTGGTTCAGTGACAGCTCTCTTAACAGAAAGAATAAAGTCACTCTCTGGTGACTCCCCAAAATACCTTCTGAAATGGCCTCGTGAGGTCTCTTGGCGCGCTATCCCACATTACTTTCATTTAGAACAACTGATAGCATCCTGAGACTTACAGATATGATCTCTGCTTCCAGTTATATTTGAGTCTCCGATGACAAAATTTGGCCAACTCAGTTTTAAATACAACACCTAGAATGTTAACAAAATATGTTTCATGTGGCTGGTAAAGTGGCTGCTTTTTATTTCAAAGCCATTGACTTCAAAGGCTCCTTGGATTGTGTGTGTGTGTGTTTTCTTTTAAAAATCTTCAGACTGTTTCTGTCTTTTTTTCTCACTATCAAATAGATCATTACATTTTCAACACTTAAGGACAAAAATTCTTCTCTCAGATCTGCATGGCAGATCTTGACAGTAATATTCAGCTCTTCCCCACATGCAGGGAACTCCTGTTGACATCAAGGAGAGAACTGGAGAAATGTACAGGTAGGTCTAAGGAGAACACCAGCACCCAGACCCTCCAAGGTCTGGTGGGAAATCTGACCCTTGTTTTCCAAATACCTTGGGATTTTGGTGCCAAGTTTCCCCTACAGTTTTGATGGCTGATCTTGAAGAGACACTGAACATCCGTTTTCTGAAAACAACTGCACTTAAAATTTTGGGCACAGTATTCAGGGCCATGTTGATGCTCCCTCTTGTTCACCTGCATGTTATTCCCTTGCTGCCAGAGTTGTTTCTGGTAAGTGTGGCTGCAAGATGAAAATTTGATTACCCTTGTCACCCAGTTAGTTGGCTGAATATTTAGAAAAAACCACCTGTTTGTGCTTGTCTTTCTTAGCACTAAATACTCTGCTACATGTTTTCCATGAACCTTGGCATGAGGAAGTTTGCTTTTGAAGTTGTGTTTTTTTTTATCTTATCCCACAAACTCATTAATAATATGAACTCTATAAATGTGTCAGCTGGTGGCCAAGGAAAGGGCTGTTTATTTTTTTATTGGTTTTGTTTGGACATTTTTGGGGAGGCTTCACTTCATCTCTGTTAATGTTAACAAAGTATTGGTGAGACAGAAGAAACTTGGCTGCTTATTACAGTCCAAAGCACTAGAAGGTTGGTGGCTGATCTCCATTAACATGTAAAGCTTTGTTTCATTTCTCTTTCAGTTTTTACCATGAGTATATTCTCAGTACTTTTCTAAGCATCTTCTTTTCCCATATCATCAAACAATGAAAACAACGCAGACTCCAAAAAAGCCCAGTATGAAAAGGAATAGCTTAGCCATGTTAAAACTTCTTCCCCAAAACCCAGCTACCATGGAGAAGGATTAGCCATTTAAATGGGCGCATTTTTAAAAAATGTCATTAGGATAGATTTGTTGCTTCACTTCTCATTTCAATCTTCCATTGTGTATGTTTAATGAATAGCTCAAGAAGGGTGAATAAGTTAAATAAGGCAAATAAGGCCATGGTTAACTTAACTGGTTATATGATTAATTCTTTGCTCTAGCTTTTTTACTCATGTGGGAGTGTTTATATGTGTTATGAAATGTATATTCAAAATCAGTGGTTCTGTTATTTAAAGTTGTAAGGTTTTTATTTATACAAATGTACTTCTGCTGTCAAATCATGCAGCTTACTGTTAGCAAAATTCAGACCAAGATTCCGGATGATGGAGAATCAGTCCTTAAATAGCCTTTTACAGCTCTGGTGCAAATGTTTCGCAGACGTACCCTAAGTGACCTCTGTAAAGGACTTTTTGTGGAGAGGAACTCTGCCTTTGGTACCATCACCTCTCAGTTGCAGCCATCCCCCCACGATGGGATATGTGAAAGCAAATATATGATTGTGCCCCCTGTACATGTGTATGCAGCCCCCCAGCCCACAGCCAAACCAGCAAGGAATAAAGGGAGCATGAGAAATAACCAGTGCTGACTTATCTCCACTGTGTTTGGGCTCACAGTTGAAGTTTGTGCGTTAGAGGTTTGATTGCACTGATTTCTCCCTGCAGTCAGCTACAGGCATGTACAGAAGGTGATTTTGACCTTCAGCCCATCAGAAAGAAATTTGGCTATCTATCCCTCCATCGAGTGGGAAAGATCCTGGGAGGATGTTACTGCTAGATTAGTGTGCTGGTTTCTAAAGTGAGATGAATCTAAGCCGTGCTACAGAGGTACAGGTCCTGTTAATCATGAGGAATTATAGACGAGAGTGTGGGCATGGGGCAACCAGCAGTCCTTTAGAGGAGATTTCTCACCCCTGCTGCTGCAGGCTGGTCTGGGAATCATGTAGAGAAGCACGTTTCAAAATTCAAAATTTAGAGGTGGGACACAGTGTCTAACGCTGCTCCCTCCTGGCATGGGCGAGGTTTCGATGAGTAAGAGTTTTCAATATATGTGCTGTGGATTCCAGTCCTGTTTTATGCAAATTGTTCTTAAATATTTGCACAAAACTCACTGGTCCACAATAAAAAGAAAATAACAGAATGAATACAAAGTTTGTGTGAGTAAATGTGCTTAAACTTTCAAATGACTGCTCTGTTGACCATCTCCTTCGGTCACTCTCATCTAGCAGAGAGGTGTTTGAACCTTTCCCTCAGTCTGCATTGCCAGTCTCTGCTATTTCAAAACACTGCCTAAGTACCCTCTGCACAATTTTAAATGCAGAAGCTGAATGGACACAGGCTATAGTGATTTCACATGGGTCTTTTCAATCTCTGTCATACTCATGAAGTGACAGGAGTAAGATTCAGTCTGTTAAAGAGCTTTTGGCCCTAATCAGCAAAAGAAAATGCATCACATTCTATCAAATCTTTATTGTAATATTTGTGATATTTGCGTGTAAGAAGGGAGGAAATGTGATGTGTAATTCAGCCACTTCAGGTGAAGGTGTTTTTTCTGCCTTTTCCTGGATAATGGGAAGATTCATGATAACATGTGACCTTCCAAGAGTGTCTGAAGGGCATGTTTGACCTACAGCAAGGAAACATTTTTCCAAACTTGCTAAATTGTGCATACAAAAGAAGCACATTCCTGCGCTGCAAATCAGTGTACGTCTTTCAGCAGAGACTAGTTTGAATTCCAAATTTTAACAATGCCCAGTGATCCATTTACACAGAAGCTTTCAAAACATTAGTAGCAAAAAAACCTGATCTGATGGGTTTTTCTTCCAAATGAGGGGAATTACTCAGAATGGTGTCTCTGTCTTCACCCATAGCCTTTGTTTTCTGTGCATGCTCATTACAAGTTAACACAGAAGATTGACATTTCCTTATACTTTAGAGCTGACATGAAAACTTATCCAAACATTGAATCCTTAATCTCCAGAATAACAGCAGAAACAAAGAATTATATCTGATATTGCTGCTGGATAAGCATTGCTGCACTGTGCTGACACTTGCTGGCATTCATGCCCAGCTCACACCAGATACAGAGGCACCATTGGTGTTTGAGGGGTATTTTGGGGAGCATGAATTGCCTGTGGATTTAAGGCTGCCCTGCAGAGAGGTGAGGAAGGGGACTCTTGTAGGGCTGGTGCAGGCTTGGGACATGCTGCCTGGGGGCTGCAGCCCACTGCCCACATCCAGCATCGCATGGGGAGATGGGACTCATTCTCCAAGGTTATTGTTCCCTTTTTATTTTCATTTTGGAACTAGAGTGTATTTTTTTTTGTTGCTTTTGCCCGTCACAATTTTTCAGCAACACCCACCCACCAGAGTTTTACATCAAATGGAAAACTGAATAAATCAACATATTACTGATGATGGATTAAAACTATTTCCAGCAGAGGAATCTCCTCTCACTGTGCATCTGTTGAGGGTGACTCTGTTATCCTTTTGGGCACCCTTAAGGTGCAGTAATTAGTACCAGCTGTAACTGGTACCAGCTGTAAAAGCTTCAGTTCTGGAAGCTGCAGAACGTAGCCCCTTGGGGATGAGCATGCTCTCAGCGATGGGCATAGAGGATGCAAGAGCAGAATACATGCTGGGATGACCACATGCCCCATATGATAGCAAACTAGGGGTGGGAGGGGGGATGTGGTGACGCTATCATACCACATTAAAGGATACTTCACCACAAAACACGCGTAATGATGTTTCCAGTGTTAGTGTTTCATACATTTCATTTATATTTTAGGATTGTTATGAAGCAGGCTCATAATTACTTAGAGTTCTTGAATTATTCTTGAATTGTTGCAAAAAAATAAAATATTGCAGGAGTATTTCAGCTTGGTCAGATACTATCTTCCTTTGTACAGCTGGTACTGCATTTTCATTCTGCAGCAGTGTCCGAGGCCAGAAAGTGCCTTCCTCTTTGTCTGGTCTCTATTAACTCTAGCTGGAAAAAGTTGTCCTCTAACAGATTTTTTTTTCCCCAGCATGCCTTCTTGGGGCTGATCCTTTAAATTTCACAGAGCCAAGCTGATACAGCTTTTGAATGAACTTGCTGCTATTTGCTCTTGCTCTCTCCCTTTTCCAGCTGGTAAGTGTTAACTCACATTGCCTTCACTTGCAGGTTTTCATTTCTTATTCCTGGGAAGTACATTTTCACATAGGGAAGGAAAAAAAAAAAAAAAACCTTAAGTCACAGCAAAACCATTTAAACACAGATGTAGCCATTTTATGGTTGTTGCTATGAGAGTTTGGCAAAGGTTATGCATACTGTGAAACTGTCTTCTGAGATATCCATACATCAGCGAAGGAGAAAGGCAGAATCCAGCCTCATCCATGCTGTTTATTTGGTAGGAGAAGGAAAAACATGGAAGGAAGCGCTGCCCATCATAGTAGCTCTCCATTACACCAGCCAGTGTATAAGTGGAGCTCAGGGCCAGTGAAATAATAGAAGCAGAACATTGGTCATGGCAATGGGAATATGAGGTGGAGATACCTTTTTTTTCTTTCCCCTCTGGCTATTCAAACAGAATTTAGCCCAGACAAGTGGAGAAGAAGGACAAGTCTACCAGGGATTGCTCCCTGTCTGAAAGTAATATCTTCTAATCCATGTAATGCTGTATATGGTTCAGCCCTTAATGTGGACATGGATGTGGCATGTTCAAAAATACTTTTTGTATCTCGTAGCACTTCTATTAGGGAGTAAAGCACTCTATTAGGAGTAAAGCTCTATCTAGTGTTCTGTGAGGTAATACCTGCTAGTTAATTCATCTCCTAACATGACATATTGTTCAGTGTAAATAAAGCCCAAGAGGAGTCAAAGGTCCCTTTCAGAGCTCCTAGGGAAGCACCATTAACATCCCAAGAAATCTTCACTGAAAATCATCAAACAAACCAAGAACAAAAAATTCTATAAAAGTGACAGAATCAAAAAAGTAGAGTAGATGTGTTTCAAGCTCATTGCAATAAATGCATCTGCCATTATTACTTTGCTCCTTGGGGAACAAGTCTGTTAATTTTTTGCTCTTAAAATGGATTCACATTAAATCTCATCTTGACATAATTTTCAAATTTTAGTTAAAAGTTAAATAAATGTAAGCCAAAGTAACCACTAAAAAGTGATTTAGAATCAAATTGTTTGGTTATTTTTTTTAAGCTACCTTGGGAAATGGTCACTGGATATAAAATTATTATTTACAATATATAGAAAATATTTAAATATAGAGGATAAATTCATGCTCCTTGTTTAAACTAGGTTATTCCAGGGGTGAATTTAGCCCAGCAGCGTTTAAGCTGTTCTTCACCCAATCATAATATCACAAGTCTTTTTTTAGCAACATTCGTCTCATAAATGAAAAATTTTGATACTGTAGGATTTGTAATTACTTTGTACATTTCATACATATAGCACAAAAGATTCAAATACAGCATTTGCTTTGATAGCCTAATGCCTGACATGAATTCCCTATCACATCTTGTTAGGGAAATTTATCTTATGTGGGAGATTTTCAAATTACATTTGCAAAATATACAAATACCAAAAGAGCCTGTATCTTAAAAATAAACTAAGGAATGCAAGTTTAAAGGCAATGACAATAATTTTGAACAGCATTTGACAGTATTTCAGGAAATTTAGTCTTGAATTGGCCCTCTCCCTGCGAGGGCATCATTGTTCTGCCCCAGAGCAACAGGGATGGCAACATAATGGCAGCAGTGATGTTGTTTTCTCTTGGTATTTAAAGTGGCATGAAAAATTGCAGAGGGGGAGGGCCAACATCAGCTCTGCATCTGCCACTCCTTCGTCACCCATTTCTCAGGTTCTTTCTAGTGCCTGCACCCACACATGTGCATCCCTGGCATCTCCAGGTCTGGCTGAACAGTCCTGGGGTGGCAGGACACCTCCCACCCAGGAGGGACATTTTCAGCATCTCTCAACCCCATCCCTTGTCCTTTCCCCTCCCAGATGTGTGGAATGGGAAGGGACAGAGAAATCACCGAGTGCTCACAGATGAAGGGCTGAAGTTGCCCATACCACCCTCGGTGACACAAACACATCCCCAAGCTCCTCCACAAGCTCCTTAGGGACTGGGAGGACCAGGAATACCTTAGCCCCCCTTCTCTCTTCCGTGAGTCTCACCCTGCTAAGAGCAGAGGCCGTGCCCCCCAGGGCAGCAAGGGTGATGCAGGGAGCGGGGTGGGGGTACCTGCCGCACAGGTGTAGCAGTGTCTGTGCCCCCCCAAGTCGCTCACAGTATCACTCCTTCCAAAGGCAGAATAGCTCCAGGCAAATCTGCTCCGCAGATTGTTTCCATCCTGTGTTCCCCATGGTTCTGGCTCTGTCTGTGTGCTGTAGATATAGTAACTTTGCAGCTTGTAAAGATTTGTCTGCTCTCCCCCCGACTCCCCCACTCCCTCCTTGCATCAGTGGCTGGGAGAAGCGCGTTGATGTTGGAGGTGTTGGGAAGCACAGCGTGGCACCAGAGGCTGCAGTGTGCCAGGTGCTCCAGCGAGAGTGAGTCCCTGACCCCATCCTCCTGCCTGGTGAGCTATGGCAACTAAGGTGATGCTAAGCCATAGGGAAGCCCAGATGTCAAAAAGTTGTATATTCCTGATGTTCAGTCACTGAGGGGCTCAGCCGAGATAAAGAGTGTTGGAGAAACAGCCAGTACCTGGCCGGTACCTCTAGATGTTACCATTGCATAAATGTTTACTAACAATAAATAGTAATAATGAGGTTTTATGACTTCCTGGCTCCTAGTCTTACTGACAGTCCCACGGGAATAAAGACACATCTTGGAAGGGCTCCAGCGGGAAACACGGTGCAGCTGCTCAGCAGAGGGTCCCCCGGAGCCCGTTACCTGCTGCACCAACCTCTGTGGTGCCTTGTGCTATGCACAGCTTCCACTTCATGCGTCCATTTTGCAACTTCTCATGCTCCAGCTGTCTGAGAAGACGTAAAAATCACTTCTTTGCCCTCTCTCACCACACAATTGCAGAGCAGCTGTATTTTTCTGCTCACGGTGGCCCCTGAGCATCACGGCAGAACCAGACCTACGGTCTGAAGCTCATTTTTATGAGAAACCAGGCTGCTCCCCCCACTGACAGCTCTGTGTGAAACGAATTTCTTTCTCCAGTTTTTTCCTGCTTGATTTCTCCCACTTTTTTTCTCAAACACACAGTCCTGAAAAATGTGCGCTTTTGTGTTAATAGAAGAGATTTCTCGCCTAGCTTGTGAAGGAATGAACACCAAAGGCTGGGCTTGGGAGTGATTTTTAAAAAGATGCCTAGCGCATACATCTCCTGGTACCCAACTCCACGATCAGCTCCCCTGGTTACATTTCACCAGGGCTTCTGCAGAGAGAAACAGATTTGGAAATGGAATTTGGTCCAGCGTATCTGGGACCATCAGATCCCTTATGCATGCCCACATTGGCTTTGCAGAATGAGTTTCACCTACAAGCGAGCAAACAAAACCTTCTTCCTGCAAGAGAGATGGAATTTTAAAGCTCGAGGGCGGCAGCTCTCTGTCTGATACCTTGTTATGCCAAGTTGGAGCACAGAGTAAATTTCTTACAGCCGAGTTATAAACCCCCTGAAAATAGGTTTTATTATGGAAATGCAAACACAAGCACGGCTATAGCAACATGAAAGGCTCTGCTATAATAACGCTTAGATCCAACCCTTTGTGCACAATTGGCATAGAAAAGTATTTGATTTTTGTCGTTTTTTTTGCTAGTACATGTCAATGTCACTTCACAGTTGGCCTCAGTTTATAACAAAATGCATAAAAATTGTTAGTAATCCTCATTTACAGCTAGGGACTGAGAAGCGCCGTCTCAGACATTACTTCCCCTATCAAACATGGCTAAAACAGCTATTGATATTCGGAACAGCCATTCCTGGAAAGAAAGATTTGATGTTCACAGTTAACTAAGCAGAGTGTCTATCGAGTTTAGTGTCTCTCACACACTATAAAGCACTAGGCTCATTGACCCAGCTTTGATAATCAGTTTGCTTTAGCTGAGAAGAAAAAAAAATAAGAGACAGGAGAAGGGGGGGGATCATGAAGGTCCTCAGCTACGATACCCACCTTTGCTGTAAGTTCAAATGCTCTGCATATTTTCAAAATCCTGAGATTTCCCTAAAAATATCCACATGTTTATATTTCTGGTTTTTAGTTAAAAAGAAGGAAAAACGAAAAAAGAAGAGAAGAGAAGAGAAGAGAAGAGAAGAGAAGAGAAGAGAAGAGAAGAGAAGAGAAGAGAAGAGAAGAGAAGAGAAGAGAGAAAAGAAAAGAAAAGAAAAGAAAAGAAAAGAAAAGAAAAGAAAAGAAAAGAAAAGAAAGAAAAGGAGGGATTTCATTGTATTCATACAGTTTCCATCATACAAAGAAAGTCAACCTCTTATGGGAAGCTGTGATTTATTCTGATCTGTTGGGGTGGGGGTGACACAAGCCAACTTCTAATTAGGAAATATGTTGCAACTCAGAGGAAAAAATCTGCTGTCCTCAAACTTCCTAGCACACTGTGTTGAGTCACCCTGCCCTACAATCCCCAAATGTAACAATTTCATTGCTATGGATGGAAAGTTCTTTCAAAGGAACACATTTTGCTTAAATTACTCAAATGAGTAGTTATACTAAGTTCAGTGCATTGAGTCCCATTGTGACAGTCAGGTTATCAGCATTCAGCCACATGCCTTCACCGTGAAAGCAATCCCTTACCTGTGCCTATTTTCCTAAAGAATTTTTAATGATCAGAAGCATAAATATCTATTTCACAGGGTCAGACACATCCCTGACACTCAGCCAGCCTTCCCCTCATTTCTCTGCAGCAACTTTAGCAAATTTATTTTGACTGCAGTGGTCCTGGTACTTTGATGCACAAAGCATCAGCTTTCCAGAAGTGGTTAAGATAACAGAATATTTAAAGACTGGTTTTGTTTGTTTGTTCTTAATCTGAACATCCCTTCCTCTCAATAGTTTAATTAATGAGTATACACAAATTAAATAACTTTAAGTGGACAGTTTACAGATGAGGTATTTTGGCTTGGCACAGGACAAATGGAGCACATTCTGAAATATCTAAATAAATCTATCCTTTTAAGATTTCAAACGTCTTTCCCCCACCCCATACACCTCAGGATGTGTTTCCAGCTGGAGAAGGCCAGGCAAGTGCCATGTGTTTGTAATACACATATAACTGTATTGGCTCTTCTGCTGCTATTGTGGTGCTCTTGGAGATACTCTGCATAAAATATAAGCCTGTGTAGAGGAACATAAAGTTTAAATGTAAACTTTGTGGTGAGATGAGATTGCCCAAACCAATCTGGGTTATCTTTTCATTGTGATGCTCTGCTTCCCTAAGAGCTATCTAGGAACTACTAAAACTTATCCAGTTTTTAAAAAATCACATATTTACAGGATTATTTGTCTTGCACATATGCTGTTTGACCAGAGAGAGAACAACTAAGGTCTCACATTTTCAGAAGGGAATAATCTTTACTGGGTATAAAATGCAAAGCTACACTGAAGTCAGGAATCAGCAAGGATTTGCCTCTGGTGGGCGTCTGGCCCTCAACCAGCCCCACTCAAAGCTATTTACAGAGGCTTAGAGGAATTTCCAGCAGTCTTTTCACACATAGATAGTTTGTAATAGTTTGTTGTTTGGGATCCTGGATTGTGTATTCATCAGTTTCCAATGATTTCTTGTGACAGTACTTAAAGGACTCACGAGTGATATTCTCCAGGCAACTAAATGAATAGCATATTGCTATGAGCAAAGGTATTTTTACTGTTCTTTCACTGACTTTTATGTTTACTCTACAACTGGGTTATTTAATATGTAGATTCTTTTTCTTATTATTATTTTTTAATTGGAATAACTTGTTACATCGATTATTGAAACCTCTCAAAGTAAGGTGATCACGCAGAACCTATGTGGGAAAGGCTTTATTTGGTGTTGGAAGTTTTGTCTGCTTGTAGTCTACAGGGACTTGCCTATTGTGGACTTGTTTTGTGTGTGGGTTTGTTGTTGTTGTTTTTGCATTATTTGACTCATTTCAATGGTGAAGCAATTAATTTTTGTCTGAAAACTTTCCATCAAAATTGTCTCTTTTTTCGTTCCTAACTTTTTCTAGACATTCAGCCAGTCTGTTTCCTGATTTTTATAGTCTGGTTTATTGCCATTTGCCTAAGAATCTGTCATTTTTTCTGATGCTTGTTGGTCGCTGATCATTTTTAATTTATTGCCATTTCCTTGTTTTTTCATCCTATTTGTCGACGTAGTTATGGCTGGAGTAATATGCACACAATCAGTAATGCAGTTAGGGAATACTTTGCCTTTTGGCTAACCAAAAAAATCCCTTGGAATGATTAATAGATGAAATGTAGAAAGTGTAGCATTTCAAAGTTGCCAAAACTTGTGGAATATTTTACATTTCAGTGGAGTCATCTGTTTAACAGCCCCTGTTTTGTTTTGTGTATTACTCTCCCGTACATATGCTTTTGGTTTTGAATCTTTATTGGTTTTGTCCTTTATTTCCACTCGTTCCTTAGTACAGACACATAGGAAATCATAACTGAAATAATATTCATAGTTTGGTGTATGGTGTGAATAGAAGTAAATACTCCCTGTTTCCATCTGAGAAGCAGATCAGGATAAAAAAAAAATAATAATAAATTTGTATCAGACCTGGTGCAGTGATGCTTAAAATGGAAGAAGGATCAAATCTTTATCATTTTTAATAAAAGAAACAGGTTAAGCCTGGGAAGAAAAAAAAACAAATACAACTAGCTGAAATGTTTTTGTATTGAATTATTATCAAATGCTTGAAGATGTTTAGCCGATTACTTTGTCAGGTAAAACTCCCCATGAGATTTGAAAGTGTATTTACTTATTTTGTTATTAAGAAATATATTTGGAGGTTTAAAAAGTATGGATCAAATTCTGTTTTACGCATAGTATTAAATTTATACTGTTGGAGCTAGAAGTAAAATATGGTCTATGGTTTGTAAACCCTAAAACGTTTTTGGCACTTTGGGAGGAAGTTCAGAATGACTGTTTAAAATCTATTTCCTTTTAGCCTTGTTGCTATATGTCATCTGTTAGAGAATATCCACTAGCACTATTAAT
>VXAA01004380.1:653368-742115 GCA_013399115.1 Anseranas semipalmata
ATCATGTATATCATATATATATCATATATATATCATAGATATATTATATATAGATATATAGATATAGAGACAGATCTTTACCCCTTTTCCCTCTAGATCCTGCATTTGCAGGTAGGGATAATCTTGCAGATATACTCTGCTGACAACAAATGTGTGGGAAACCCACCTCCTAAGCCAATGTCTCTAAAGGCTGCACTCTAGATGGAATAACAACCTACTAGTGGTATTTATTGTTCTAGTTACAGAAGTGACAAAATATGTAACCTAAAGTAAAAGTAAATTCACTCCATTTGTATAGTAGTAATTATATCTAGCATACAAATAATACACAAGAAAATACAAATACAAAAAAAAAAAAAAAAAAACTCCCAGAGTAAAACATATTTTCATCTAAACATAGTTAAATGGGAGCATTTTAATGACAGTAAAATTCCCCAAATAAACTGTTATTTAACATATCTAAGGCAAAGCAGACATTCAATTCTGCAAATATCTGTACGTGTTATACCTTTTTTTGTCTTTGCATTCATATGCCTGTTCAAAAGCATATGTACCATTTAAGGCAGCACTGCCTAAAGAGGCTTCAAATTGCACTTTGACTGTTCAGGAAACTCAGCCCACTGAGTACAGAGGCCTGTAAGGTGTTTGCATGAGTTGGTTGGAATGATCTGTGATACTGTGTTTATTACCACAAAGTGAAATTCTGCATGGTGCTTTGTACACGCTAGAAGATTCCCACCCCATCTAAGATCTGTAGTTAAATCCCAGTGCTACTGATTCCACAGGGCTTGTATCTTTGCTGAAGAGTCAAGTAGGATTGAAAAGCTCCTGTCAAATTTACACAGGCCCAGCAAACTTGAGTTAATTTCACTCAAAGATTTGAAGATTTCACTCCACTTAACTGGATGTCATACAACTTTTAAGAAGTTTTTTCCTACCAAAAAAAGTGTCCAGGATTGTGGAACTGATACAACATTTAAAAGAAAAGGAGAAAAACCTACTCTTTCTGACTTGTAATCAAAAGCTGGCTTTTTTGGCATTATGGTGAAAATATCTGCATGTATCAGCATAAGCAGGAGGATTCTCTGCTCAGAGCTGCCTTTGAAGACTGAGCATTTGGTTAAATGGGTCTAACATTTCTGTCCACTACGCTGAAGGCTGTATCCTATGAAACACAATGAAGTCTGTATCCAGCAATCCCAGGACTACTTTGCTCTGCTGCTTACACTGTCACTCAGGCTAGAAAGGTTAAAAAGGCAAATGTGAACTAGCCTTCACCAAGCAGGTGGTTTTTGACACAGGTATACACGGGCGAAACAACGGCAGGTCTGCATATCTCCCTTCCTCTGGAGCAGAAGAGATGGGGAAGAAAGATGAGTGGTTCAAATGTTGGCTCAAGGTCTCCTTCCTCCAAATTTCCTACAGTAGCAAGGAAGAAACAGCCACAGGGGGAGATAACTATAAGCAGTGGCTCTGAAGTCAATGGGCAGATGGAGATCTTGCAGTTCACACATCCCATGTTAGAGCTGCATCTGAAATTACAAATATCATCTTATATATTGCAACTCTGAATTCTGAACTGTGGTTATAAGAAGAGTGAAAAAATGTGAATGTTTGCCTCTCTTTTGATAGTAATATCTCATGACAGAGGCAGCTTTTGTCAGTGCTCCGAGCTTATGTCGTCTTTATTAAAAACTAGTAGTTGTACTAGTAACTCGCTTTGTTTTTTAACTCCTAAACATGAAAAGCAAATGTGAATCAGCCTCCTTAAATTAAATATGAGAAACAATTACATTTTGACAGTTTAATTGCATTCTTCCTCCAACATGGCATTCTAAACAAGATACCACATGTATTTAGCATGCTGATTATATTTTTAGATTGTTTTGCAATTAAGAAGTATCCCTAAAAGAGATAAAATAATTGGTTGACTAAATCACTATTTCTTGAGGGAACAATATTAAGAAATGAATGTTGAATGGCTATATCCATAATAATTAGCTTTTAAATCACTGCTTAAAGGTTTTAGGTTTTTAGCCTTCAAAATTCTATCTGTCATTCAATTTGCTGCATATTATTCAAATTTGCTGATGTAGGGAAAAAAAAAAAAAAAAAGAAAAAAAAAAAAAAAAAACAACCGCTGCTAACAAAACAGCCTTCATTGTAACTGACAGGATCTCACAACTGTGAACAGTGAAAAAAAAGCAAGCACCCAGAATGTCTTTCACCAGGGCAATCCTAGTCCATGTGTCTGATGGGCATTGTGTTATTGATATTGCAAATAGAGAAAAAGGTACTAATTTATTTCAAAATCACCGAGTATTCAAGCACACTCTAGCTTCTCAGGAGTGCTGGATGACTTCACATTGCTCTTATTATTTTGCACAAATCTCCTTCTTACTTTTCTAGAGAAAAATAAAGACTAAATACCAGAAAGTTTTGTGAATTTCTGTTGTTTTGCTCAACAATTCATTTAAATAGGGTGGTGGGATCTGAGTTTGAAAAAAGAACACGCCAATTCCCTGGGTTAAAACCACCATTGGATGACAATCTGAAACATTGCTGTAAAACTAAAATAAGCTATTTAAAATATGGAAGCCAGAATCAAACTCTCAATTCTGTTGAAACAAAATTGTGATTTTAATTGTCATTTCAATCCATTTACATTTTCCAAACATTCTTTTCTATTTTAACAAAATATTTGCATTCAATTTTTCACACCAACAACAAATGAAAAAAAAAATTCAACTTCTTCCTGTGAAATCAATACAAGTTTTTCTTCTGATAATTTTCTATGTAAATTTGCGCAAAGCCAAGCCAGTATTTACAGAAGAGACACAGTAGGCTTGTGATTCACAACAAGACCAGATGGAAGGTCCTGGAACTTGTTTTTAAGATATGTAATAAAATCATATTTAGAAGGCAGAAAGTGAGAGGCTGAACTGCAGCTGAGTCTGAAGAAACATTGTTAAGACTTTTCATTAGGAAAATAAAGTTTGACCTGCTTGCAATGCTCTTTAAGGTATGCTGATTTCATACATTTACTACTGAGGTGCTTACAATAATATGTGGGTAGAGATGCCAGTAGTTCACAGAGGAATGATTTGTAAGGGGAAAGGAAGGTTAGCCCAAACATATGGGACAGAGTGAGGAAGACATGCTGGTGAGAAGCAGAGTGCAACAATGCTGGATGGTCTAATCAGCAGAAAATGTTCCCAGGCCCTAGCAACAGTGCTGTCTCAGAGAGGGCCTGTTTTAGCAGGTTTGAGACAGGACCAGATAGGTAGGGAGAGAGAATTGGGAATGCCCAGTAGATGCAGATGTAGTAAATACACAGACATCTCCACACACAAGCTCACAGCATCACACTTTTCTTAGACAAAAGGCCTGTGAATGTGTCATCCACTCTGGTTGTTGAAATTAAGGCATTTTTATTATTGTAGTGCAATGCAGTATTACAAAAGTAAAACTGGCAAACCTGAAATATAGTGTAATAAGAGATGTTTATTTACTGCACAGTCCGAAGAGCAACGTCCCAAAGAAACGACAAAGGAGCAAGAGATACCTCATCATGAGATGGTTTCAGAACTGTTATTCCAGAGGGCTGGAAATAAAGTGTTGGTAGGTATAACCACAAACCCTTTTCACTCAGCATTCCTCAACATGAAGAAAGTTATGATAGAAACCTGAAGGAAAGCTGTATACGTTGTTGCTTGTTTTTCAGCAGTAACAATACTCATAAAGGAAACTACTTCCCCACAGACCTTGCCATGCTCAAGTTGAATATGAGTCAGCACTGTGCCCTGGCAGCCAAAAGAGCCAACGATGCCCAGGGGTGCATCAGGCACAGCATTGATAGCCCGCTGAGGGAAGGGATTGTCCCGCTCTGCTCTGTGCTGGTGCAGCCTCACCTCAAGCAATGTGTGCAGTTTTGGGCAACAAAATATGAAAAGTACATAAAACTACTAGAGAGTATCCAAATGAGGGCTACAAAGATGATGAAGGGTCTAGAGGGCAAGATGTATGCTGGCCAGCTGAGGTCACTTGGTTTGTTCAGCCCAGAGAAGAGGAGACTGAGGGGAGGCCTCAATGCGGCCTGCAGCTTCCTCACGAGGGGAGCGGAGGGGCAGGTGCTGAACTCTGCTCTCTGGTGACAGCGACAGGACCCGAGGGAATGGCATGGAGCTGTGACAGGTTGGTTATCAGGAGAAGGTTCTTCACTGAGAGGGTGGTCGGGCACTGGAACAAGCTCCCCAGGGACATGGTCAGGGCACCAATCCTGACAGAGTTCAAGAAGCATTTGGACAATGCTCTCAGACACGGCGTTTGATTTTGGGTGGTCCTGTGTGGAGCCAGGAGCTGGACTTGATGATCCTTGTGGGTCCCTTCCAACTCAGATTCTATAATTCTAAGATGAGGCTTCTGTGTTTTACAGGCTGAAAGATGACAATCTTCTTTGAACTCAATGGATGTCTCCTGATTGTAAATTGTCTAAAATAGCAGAAACATCACGGTGGCTGGAGCTGGAATAGTTACACCTAAATGAGCTTTTAACTAACTTAGGCTTTGATAGCAGTTTATCAATAGCTGACACCTGGGGTATCGATAGAAAGGAGCTGAGCAAAGATAGCTTCTCACATGCTATCTGCAAGGTGACAGCACAGACATCTAAATCACTTCTGTATGAATAACCATTAGTGCCATGTGCACATTTCTGAAAAGACCCAGTGGTCATTCCTAGCATGTAACTTCCTAATGTCATGTCCTGACCAAAAGCAGGAAAATTGGCCCAATTATTTGGAACACATTTAGCTGAGTTTGGCAGGAAAGGAAAGAGCCAACGCTTGCCACAAATATACTCTTGTCCATGACAACTGCTGTGAGACAGTCTTGTGCTCCTGAGAGTCTGCTAACCATCTCCATACAGTAGAGTATCAGACAAAAGATTCAGCACAGTTCAGATGAGACAGTTATGTCATGTATGCAGAAGTACGGATGTGCAAAACTGCTTAAAAGCCAAACAATTGGAACCTCAATTGTTTCTGTGATATTTAGTCCAACAGACTGATTGAAGGACAAATTTATTTCTTACACCAAACAGCCAATATTCGTAAAAGAGATCCCAGTATCTATTACCAAGCTCCTTCTGTGAAGTGGAGACAGGGAGGCAGCTCATGTAAGATTTCTGTCTTTGCACACTGCCTGCAGGAACCAGACTACCAGTTTCCTAACACAGCTCGGAGGAGTGAGTCTGGGCCCCAGCTGTCACTTGAAAAAGTGGGAACAGCAAGCTGGCGCTTTCATAGACCTGCTTCTTCCTACTGCAGCAGTAAAACCGAATAAACTTATGAATGTGTAACACAGAATCATAGAATCATGTAGGTTGGAAAAGACCTTAAAGATCATCAAGTCCAACCATCAACCTGAGCTACCAAGTCCCATCACGAAACTATGTCCCTTAGTGCCATGTCCACACATCTCTTAAATACCTCCAGGGATGGGGACTCCACCACTTCCCTGGGCAGCATGTTCCAATGCATAACCACCCCTTCCATGAAGAAAATCATCTTCATATCCAATCTAAACCTCCCTTAGCACATCTTGAGACCATTTACTTGCATCTTGTCACTTGTCACCTGAGAAAAGAGACCAACACCCTCCTATCCGCAACCTCCTTTCAGGTAGTTATAGAGAGCTGAGGGGTCTCCCTTCAGCCTCCTCTTCCCCAGACTAAACAACCCATATTCCCTCAGCCAGTCCTCATATGTCTTGTTTTCTAGTCCCTTCACCAGTTTCATTGCTCTTCTCTGCACACACGCTTGAGCAATTCAATATCATTCATGTAATAAGGGGCCCAAATCTGAACACAACATTCAATGTGTGGTCTCACCAGTGCCATGAACAATGGGACAATCACTTCCCTAGTCTTTCTGGCCACACTATTTCTGATGCAGGCCAGGATGCCATTGGCCTTCTTGGCCACCTGGGCACACTGCTGGCTCTTGTTCAGCCTGTTGTCAACCAGCACACCCAGGTCCTTTTCTGCTGGGCAACTTTCCAGCTTCTCCTCACCAAGCCTATACCACTGCATGGGGTTGTTATGACCCAAGTGCAGGACCCAGCACTTACCCTTGTTGAATGTCATGTGATTGGACTTGGCCCATTGATCTAGCCTGTCTGGATCCCTCTGCAAAGCTTTCGTACCCTCAACCAGATCCACAGTCCTGCCTAGCTTGGTATCATCTGCAAACTTACTGAGGGTGCACTCAATCCCCTCATCCAGGAGAATACTGCGGGAAACTGTGTCAAATCCTTTACTAAAATCCAGGTAAACAACATCCACAGCTGTTCCCTCACCTACTAAGCAAGTCATCTTTTCATAGAAGGAGATCAGGTTAGTCAGGCAGGACCTGCCTTTCATAAACCCATGCTGGCTGCATCTGATCACTTGATTGTCTCATGTGTGCTGTGAGATGACATTCAAGATGAGCTGGTCCATGAAATTCCCTGGTACTGAGGTCAGACTGACAGGCCTGTAATTCCCTGGATCCTCCTTCTTGCCCTTTTTGTAAATTGGAGTCACATTCACTAACCTCCAGTCAACTGGGACCTCCCCAGTTAGCCAGGACAGCTGGTAAAATATTGCAAGTGGCTTAGTGTAACATGTTGCTGGGATTCCTTCTTCAGCTGTCTTAATTGAACAGATATAAACCAAGCTAGATGCACTGATGATACTGTCTAAGAAAAAGATATGGGGAACCTCTAGGACAGAATTAGTCTTTGGACTTAAACCATAGCTGTTTTTTTGGCACAGTGGACAGGCTTTAAATGAGCACAAATTGGTGAGCTACAGAGTTAGAAAGGGAGAGAATTATTTAGATTCAGGCCAGACATTTTGGGGGAAACAGACCAAAAGTAATTCCAAGGGGAAATACTGATAGTCTGTGGAATTAAAGGCCAGCTCTTTCTTCTTTTTCCTTACAGTCTGGAGTATGCCTTATAGCTCATCATATTTTTGGCTTCTGGCACATATTTTATTAACTTCCATTATATATAGAAACAAAACAGACCACTATTTTAAAAAACGCTGTGAGTAAAAAAAGAAATGTAATGGCATATTCAAAGAGTAATTAAAGACTCTCTTATGAAAGTTAAAAGCCAAGAAGAGTTTGAGAGACTTTCACACACAAAATATTGCACAAAAATTATATGAACCCACTTGCATCCACATTTGTGAGCCATGTGACTCCCCCTGAGATTTAGTTTGGCTTTTCAGTTTAAAGCATTACAGATACTGAAAACAGAGGACTAAAAATTTGGCTTGCTATCAAACCCAAGCTTCAGTTTAGATGATGCAGGAGAAACCAATGGAATTGGACCTCACTTAACTCATTCCAGTCTGCTCAATTACTGTCACCATTAGAAAGGACTTCATATGCCAAAACCCTTTAAGCCCAATAAGGTCTGATAAAGATTCCTGCAAAGCTAAAAAAAAAAATGTAAAACCATCAGCATACTGTGCATAGGCTAAACGCCATAAGGGACAAAAGATATCCAGGAATGCAGGTTTATTTTTCTTTTCTGTTCTTGCTATTCCAGAGATCTGGTCTTATCTCAGATACTTGTAAGTGGCACAAAGATCACAAAAAAAGCATTAGCATGAACTGTCTTGTGATCACAGAGCTAGACTACAAGCAATGTAAAGCCTGATAGCTCTTGGCATTAGTGTTGCTACTCCTGTTATTCTGTCATAGCAAGCAATTTGCTACATACAAAAAGCCCAATCTGCTCCTCAGTTTAGGTGTAATATAGGCTTAAGATGTTCTGGAGTATATGCAAGAGAGTTCTCAGTAATTTTAGCCATGTCCTGTGGAAGAAATTCCCTTGGGGAAAGTCCTATTTTAGCTCGTCACCATTTCATGGACATTAATGAAAAAGATGGAGAGGCTATTAGAGGTTTCCTCACTCCACCTGAGCATTGCAGAAATGGGTATCACAGCAGCTCCAAAGACTTCACCTCTGTCGTAACAACTGTAGGCAGGAAAAAGCTGCACCTGCAAGAAAATGGTCCACAGAAATTACAGGTAGACTTTTTTTTTTTTTTTTTTTTTTTTGTAAACATCCCAAAAGAATCTTAAATAAATTAGGCAGTGAAGAGGAGAATGAATACAGGCTATATCATTATTATTCAGCTTTCCCGAAAAAAACAGGGAAATTATAATTACACCTGAATGAAACTTGCTGTGAAATTTACAACAACCTGGAACTCACTTGATATCTGATCTTGCAATGTGCTGAGATTCAATTCCTGGGTCAAATGGTCAGTTTTTGTAAACAAATGCAATTTCCATGGAGTAAATGGACATCTGGCAACTCATCCCTACTAAAGATTGGGCTGAATATTAGATAAAAGATTTTCAAAATCTGCAGGTCTTTTCAATGAACATGCACCTTGTCCCTAACAAAGTCTGACAGATCTATAATTCTGTAGCAAACTCGATGAAAACCTACTCTTTTTAATGTGGTTTTAACCTGAAACCTTTTGTACTTTCCAGAAAAATTTTGTTTGAGACTTAAGACTCATTTGAACTTGAGAATCAAAGTAGAAGCTTGAAAGAAGGGAAACCACATGAACTGAAAATAAAAATCAATGTATAATCACGTATGAATCTGAATCATAACCTCAAACAAGCACACCATAAAGTTTTAGGAGGTTCTTGGATCCTTGACTTCAGCAGGACCTGGCACATCTGAGTCTCTGTACCGCACATGCAGCAGCTCCAGCAGCTCCACCCGGGGCTTTGCACCACTGGACTCCTACAGCACTGGTGGTTTTTGAGTTTATTGACTAATCCAGTTATTTTTGCAAGATCTTCTCCCATACTTGTCCTCTACCCATAGCTACAGGATGCTGGGAAGTTATTAAAGATCATGACACATGACTTTCACTGGATGATGCCTCCACGGAGGGACTCTTCCTGCTTCTGTCCCTCCCCAGTTCATTCCAATGCTGAAGACGAAGGAGGACTGGACCCAAACCTTAAAGCTTATTACTTAAATAAAAGCACAATAGAATACCTCATAGAAATAAATTATCTTTTCATATAAAAATCTTCTAAAGCCCATTCCTGGAAGAGTAATAGAGCTGCCAGTCCAACACCTGCAGGGTTGGAAATAATTTACTCAGCCTCGCTGACTTTTAGGCAGGTTCTTCACTTGACGAATGGCCCAATTAAACATCTGTTAATCACAACGTTATCTCATCTAGAGGTGAAATACCTATTTCTCATATCCTATCTTTCTGTGAGATAACATCAGACGGTCCCTGATCCACGAGGCAATCTTATGGTTTAAATAAATGTGCCAGGGAGCCACCTCCTCGGCCCGCCCGCCGTCCTGAGGAGACAAGAGGGAGGCCTGCGCCATCCCTGCCCTTCCCCCCTCAGCACAACCTTCCCGTAACCTCGGGCTCCTGAACTCTCTTGTACATTTTAGGCCTTGATAATAAAGCAACATCTGCAAACTTACAAGTGCTTTACTCGAGTTAATTGAGTAAATTGAAGCAAGATGCGGTGCAGGGGTGATCTATGATCCCAGGTTGCGGACCTAGAAGGGAGACAACAGATTTACTGCAAAGACAGTGGGCGGCCGTTTGTTCAGGGCCTGGTTCACGGGAAGTTTGAGGTCACGAGGGATTAAAATATCTTCAGAAACAAATGGAATAATTTGGCTGAAATATAAGGCACACAGTGCCAGCTTATGCCAGGAAACCAGGTGTGATTTATGTGCCTTCAATCCAACACATTTTTCTGATATCTGCCCCATTAGGTTGAATTTATAGATTATTGGGAGAATATGTGTCCTCGTCTCCCCTCTTCTGACATGTTTGTACTCTCTGGACCAGTTCAAAGTATTGCAAAATAAATAAAACTGCATATTACCTTGCATTTGCAAGGACAAATGCCTTCTCTATTTAAATCTCAGGGTAAAAAAAAAAAGAAAGAAAGAAAAAGGAACAAACCAAAACAAAAACCCAACCTCACATTTACTATACTTGTTCAGGAATTACTTATTAAAAAAGACATTAAACAGGTAATGCTCTTTCTCCTATAATCTGTACAAGTCATTAAGTTTAAGCACAATTCGCCACCTTGAAGCAATTGGATACATTGTAATTTGTTTTATGGCCTCACAGATGCAAGGTATTTGCCGAGCTATAAATACATAAAAGTGGTTTATATGAGCAGCCCATACCCTGCACGAGCTAGGAGAGGAGAACCTCTCCTGGTTTTGCTATTCGTATCCACACACAAATACACACACACACACACACACACACACACACTCACTCGTGCACCATATATGTTTATATTATTTTTTAAAAGCCTAGCTCACTTTTAGTGGGATATATTGTCCCTTTTGTAGTTTCTCTGCTGCTTTATTAAATCCCAAATTCCTTACAAAACTGTACAATTTTAATAACACAAATCCATGCAGGTCATAAAGCTGTCGAAATGTACATAACACCAGCCGTGATCAGCTGCAGTGATATCATCAACCCTGATTAGCTAGAGCCGGTCACACGACAAGGTTTTATTACAAGTGTCATTTACATTTTTGACAGTTTTACAAGGCTTAATGGCTTTGTATTAAATACATTGTGTTTCAAGGAAACTGACAGTTCAGAGTATCTTGTAAATACAATGCTATGGCATTTCCTCAGAAGCAATACTTACGAAAAATGAAACGTCTAGTATTCCTATTGTAAACATGAACGTTTCACAAAAAAAAAAAAAAAAGTTCACCCAAACCAAGGGTTAAAAAAAAGAAACAGAAAAAAAAAAAAAAAAAAAAAATTAATCAACGGGTTTTTTTTTTTTGATTTTATATCAAGATATATATGTCTTGTAACATACTAAAAAATTTTGTAACAAAAACATTAGTAATCTCTCAAAAACCCAGCCATGTTCCCCACAGAAATTAATGGGAAAATATTCTTCATGGTCCTTTGCAAAAGTTTTCTAAGAAAAAACGATTTATTGTTTGGTTTTCTTACAAACAACAAGCACTGCCTGGGGCCACTAAAATATTACTGAACTTCTTTAACAGGCTGATATCTATTTTTAATTTCACAAAAAAAAAAAAAAAAAACTTTGCCAAAACTGATCATTTCTCACATGGTTTTAATCAGAAAGGGGGTTAAAATTGGCAACATTACCTCTGTTTCTACTTGGACTTTGGGATTCATTTGGGTTTTAGCTAGAGATGTTCAGAAGCAAACCTTCTGCCCTTTGAAGAATGGTACATCAAAATCCAAATCCAAATCTGTGCTTTTTCATACAGGTCAGTTATTTCTGAAATTAAAATGAATCCCCCAACCTGAAACCCCCCTTGACATGAAACAAATAGGAGATTTCACAACAAAATCCAGACTAAACTGACCATTGAGTCCTGCACATCAAATGTAATTTTTTCCCCCACAGAGTATCCACTTAGGCATGTAACAGTTCTCCAACTGATTAAATTTGTGCAACCTATTATTTACTATATGAATTAGCTTCTTATTCCCAGATGTATTTCATTCACTGTTGTTCCTGTGCCAATTTCCCAATAACATGGCACTAATATCCCTTATCATTTACATGCACGGGTTTTATTATTTTGATTCTATCAGCATAATAAAAATGGTACAGTTTCTTTATGTTACAACCTCTTCCTTGCATGGTGACCAGTATGAATTTACTCACACCAGTAAGTTATACCAATACCAGTGAAATGAAGATTTTTGCAGGTGTGGCTGAATACACACTAGAGATTAGCTATTTAGGTTAAAAAAATGAGCAAGGGCAAAATAGTAGTCCCAAATGAAACCGTAACATCGTCATAAAAATGATTTTACTCTCGGCCTTAAATAGTAAAACACTATCACTACTCCTTTATCCAGCTGGATCTGAGTGAAGCATTAGAACCACTCTGGTGCCTTTTGATTGTATAGTTCTTTAAAGTCTTAGTTCATTAAGAAAAAATAATTCAACATGTGATAACTTACTATCTTTGCTGATACCAAGGAGCCATAAGGGAGCTTTTGTTTTGTTTTGCCACATACACACACATTAGTTTAAAATTTAGATTGTTTCTAGAGATAATTCTGCCATCTCCCTGCATTTATTAGCATGAGCTTTTCAACCACTTACTGATTACTTAAAAGAGGGTCAGCCATTTGAGTCATCCAAATTCTACATACATTATTTCAGTGGTGTCTGTAGCCCATATGCAGGTGATCTACTCAGCAGCTAGTTGCCAATACAGAAGTGCTACAGTGTCCGTAGAAATTATCCCCCAAATGCTGTAGAAGTTCAAGAGGAAGACTAGTATTTGGGATAAATCATGGCAAAGTACTTTTAGTAAAGCAAATCTGTCATCACTTGACCACTGGAGCTTTCAGGCTGTTGTGTCTACTGTTCCTTGCTTCCAGGCAGTGCTTTCTCCTAGAAGAAACCACAGAAAGGCTGAAAGTAATTTATGTTATTCTTGAAGGCTCTTTCCTCCCATTCCATATCCCATGGAGCCCTGCTACCACTCGTCCCATTCCCAAGGTGTCTCTTCCTTAGCTGATGCCTAGCCAGCCACTGGACAGCTAAGGGACAATCAGCCTTCCCATCTGTCACTGAATCCTTTGCTGGGGCTGTAACAAAGTCACTTTGACCTAATACCAGTGATTTTCTAGATGGAGGCCTGCCTACTGTAGAGGGAAAAGCTATTGGCTTGGGTTATTCCAGCCCAACACCTAAGATAGCTCCATGTTTTTTAGGCTCGTGATAAGGGAAGGCAGCAGCCCGTTCCAAGACCTGGTTGGATGGCATAAGGGATGCAGAAGGACCAGTTGCAGATGCGTATTTCCCTTCTCCCTGCTCCCACCTCCTCTGCCAGCACATTGCCACCGTGGCCAAGGGACCCTTCTGGTGGGTCACCTCCCCAAGCAGCCAGTCCTTCCTCCTGCCTGTGGCCACCCGATCCAGAGCCAGCATCCCTGGCCTCCGCTGCCTCAGCAGCAGGTTGTGGATGGGCTGTTCTGTATTAAAGTTTGGAAATGAAAGTGAAAGCACATGTGAGACCTGCTGAACAGAACAGCAGAACCGGAGACTTAACTGTATGCCAGAAGCCACAACCAGATAGAAATCACAGGTTAGTCAGGAAATTACTTGCATTTAATTTGGGGCCATGTCTCCTGGGAGGAGGCTGGCCTTTTCCTGTTGTGCAGCGATGTTGCCCCCGGGTATAATTTGCCTTTTTCATAAGCAAGGGTGCTATCTCCTCCTTCCTCAAAGAGACCTTTCAAAGCCAGCTGAGGAGAATCAAATGTGGCACATTAGCAACAGGACAATGGCAAAGTCATTATAAATTGACTTCCTTACTGTGAGCTTCAGTAATCTGGATGCATTACTAGCATGATTCTGCAATAAAACTGAAGCAGCTAGTTCCTCCACTTGAATTAAAAACACCCTCTCCCTACACTTCAGAGAGGTAAGGCATGCTCCCATCTTCTGGGGATAAGGTGAGGTACTCAGCAGACAAATCTTCCGTTCCTTACACGTATGCCCAGGGGAGGGATCCTTTCCCAGCAGGTGTGGACATGGCCACAGCACATAGCTTGCTCTGCAGGTCTCAGAAGACGAAGCAGCACACTTTGTTTTACCTTCTCCCACCTCCACGGCCCCAGCAGGTCTCAGGCAGTAAGCGATGGCAGCACAACTGTCATCTCACCACATTGCCTTCTTCCCTCGAGGAGCCTGCATCAGTGATTAGAGGTCTTCTCAAAGATATAATCAAGGGCTGGAACAAAGGCTGATGTCCTGTTCTGGCCCCCAAGCTTCCCAAGAGCTGCAGCCTGAGGTCATTGGTTAGACACATGCTTGCTGCAGACTATGGGGCTACTTGTGCCCGTGACTGCTAAGCAGAGTCAGGGCTGGGGAAGCCATCTTAAAAATGGCTGGGATGCTGTAAGGTAAAGCATCTGCCAATTTTTCCACTTGTTTTTTTCTTCTCCCACTTTCCACACAAACAATGGCAGCTTTTACAAGCATGTGTCAGCTATAAAGTGAGGACTCACTGTAAAAATAACATTTCGTTCAGAGCAAATAGGTTTTTAAAAATGCATTTTCTGCAGGGCAAGCTTTTTTACAGTTCTTGGCTCCAGATAGAATTCATTAAAAATGTTACTCTGGATCAAATGAGAAAATTCTTAATATAATTATGGGTTGTCCCCCCCTCTTAACTTAAATTTAAAAATTAATGGTTGTGCTCAAGTATAATTGCTATTCCTATTCAAGATGTTTTACTACCATTACTCTGAAACAGCTGTATTCTGTGTACAATTTGTTATGACCAAATATTTTGTGTCAGAAACTTCATATTTTGCTGCCTTTTGGCAAAAAATGACTCTCAATGTCCTCTGCATGGAACATCATTACTTTACATCAGTTGTGGATCAGGCCCTCTTGTCAATTAATTAGCCAAACAATATGATTTTCTGTATGATGCATACAGAGTTCACTTGCTGAAAACAGCCAAATCTCAAAGGTCAGATACTAATACCTCCATAAATTGTGGTAAGACTCCATGTGATCATCACATTACCAAAATATGAGCAAGATTAGCCACATGGGATTCCAAAATTATTGACTTGTATTGCATCTGCATTTTTTCTTTTTCCTGAAGCTTTCTGGGAGAACAGTTTGTGCGCACCAGCTCTTTCCATTTTGCACTACCCAAGCTATCCAGCAGAGAAGCATCATGGACGTGGCGTGTCCACCACAAAGCTAAGCACTCCTCTGTTCCCAGGACTTGTCATCATCACTAAATAGCAAGCTAATGAAATAAATGAAACAGAGAAAAGCAACTCCCCTTCTCCCTCCCCAGTTGCTCCGCAGGAACTGCAGCCGTGGCCTGCCTTGAAGGGGTTAATGAATTCCAGTTTGGTATAAGTTTGGATAACGAAGACTTTCCCATGGCAATAAAAGTTCATATTAAACTCAACTGATCTTAGTTCCTCGGGCCTCACACAATCTCTTTCAGGCAACACCGCTGGATGCTGGTGGAGTTTTGCTGTGGAGAGGGGGTACGGAGAGCCTTGGAGGGTTGCGGTCCCAGCTCCGGGGACCCCGGCAGAGCCCGTGCAGAATCAGGCCTGCCTCAGGTCTGCAGGACTGGGCTTGGGTAACTTGAGCCGGATAGGCTGGGAAGAAAAATGTACTTCTTGTATTTCATGAGCTGTAGTTTTCCCATATGCTTAAGAAAATCTATTTACAATATTAAAACAATATAGGCTATAAAATGGTTTAGTGGGCTACCAAAAGATTTAGTTAAGCCCTAGTCTAATTAAAAATATCCCGTTAGATGTGAACCTGTGGGGGGCAATTTAAAATAATTCTGGAAAGCAGTGTTTCCTGGGGTTATAATGTGCAGTTTTTCTTTTCTTTTTCTTTTTTTTTTTCTTTAGCTATTTCATTTCTTTCTTGTTTTGTTTATGAATTAAATTCTGACTGCAGGCTTCAGCATTGACTTGCTTTTAATACCATATATTGTCACTTCTATAAAAAAGGAAAAAAATATTCCAATTTTTTATGTTTCCCTTTTGTCTACAATGTGTGTAAAGAAAAGTGACCGAAACGAGAGGTTAAGAATGGTTCCTTTTTTCAAATCTATGTTGATTGAATTAAAATGTTTGAATTGTATTGAATAGGGAAAAAGAGATTTTTAAAAGCCTATCTGTAGCCCCCTATAAAAGCATTTTTTTTAATAAAACTTCTGTTTAAAAAGTACGTTATTAGCAGTATATCCTGTGCTGCATATTAATAAAACAATGGAATTTTGTATTTCTTTTTCTCATAAATTACATAATTCAAACCTTAAAACACCTTTAATGAACACTGACTCGGCATGTGGCACTTAATAAAACTGGGCTAAACTCGTTTTCTGCCTGACAGGCTACCAGTGGAGAATGTGCCCTACAAGTAAATGATTAAGAGGCAGAAATCTTTTCTGGACTACTATTAAACACTTCAAAGATTTTCAAAGTCAGATAAAATGAAAAGCAAATGTGTTTCACTGCCTCTCAAATACCTCAAATGTTTTAGCAGGTGCAAGCAATGAAACCTTCTGTAGTGACAGCACTTTAGGGTCTGCAAAGTGCACCCTACTGAATTATGGGAAAGCAGGGCTTACTTCATAAAAATTCATGATTTTCGATGAGGGGAGATGCATGTCCTCAATACCCATCTACATATGTAGCACAGAAGGAGAGTCCCGTTGTGTCTCCCGGTGTCACAGGATTGTCTTAACCCCTGCTGGAATTGCTGGACTGTTTAATGTTGAGTTTCACAGCCTTTAACCCTCACGAGCTTTGCCTTTATTTTAACGCATCAGCGGAAGAGCAGGCTGACAGTCTCTCCTCTGCATTGTCTGTGCTCCAGCAGATATTGCAGCCTGGGAGAGGAAAGTTCAGCCAGCTGAACAGCCCCTGGCAACCAGTCTCACCAGGGCTCTCGTACTTAAAGCAAATGCAACAGACTCTTGGTAGCTTTAGCCTCCCCAAGCCTCAGTTTCCCCCATGCACCATCCAGGCAATGATATTTCTGGCCTCATGGGGTGCTGCACGTACTTAATGCCAGGAAGCCTGCAGGTATTAGGAAACGGGGCTGGTAGTCCGGCTGGATTTTTAAACAGCACTTGCAGGCTAAGACGACTGAGGAAATTTCTTTAGTTTTAATTTCTCTGGCATATAAAGGAAAGTCTACACATATTAAATAGTTGTAGCTGCTTTGAACTTTCTCTTCTAGAAAACTGTAAATGAAAGTAGGGCTTATAAAACCAAAGATAGGTACCATCTGGGCAGGTGCTGGTAACTGCTCTCAGGCTCTGCCAATTTACCAGACCATATACTGCAATCTTGGTCTGCAACTACTTGAATTTGGATTCAGGAGGATTTTATCAGCTGGTTGCATGGGTTTTGAGGACCAGACCGATAGTCTCTTTCTTGTGCTAGTTCATCACATTTCCTTTGATCACACTTTATTTTAACATTTAACCGATGAATAGTTTGCTAAGGATTAATAAACAACTAACACAAGGTAAGCATGCTACAGACCAGAGTGTTACAGGCTATACATAATGAGAGGAAAAGCAGAAGAAAGTGATAGGATGGTTTTAAGCAAGCCATTTCTGGATTCTGTAATAATTCTGTATTTATTAGAACCTATATTAGTAGGGAAATAATTCTTTATACATTCTGTACAAATGGAATGTAGATATGTTGTGTTTACTTGTGCCCTAAATGGGATTGTATAGCTATAAAGGTGGATCGCTTTTTCCTGGGCTGCTGGGGGGACATTTCCCTGCCTGCATCTCCAGCTGCCCCATGCCAAGCCCTGCTGCGCAGTGCCTGTCCTGCCCGCGCAGGCTCCATGGAGGTGGCTGCACACCTGCCTGCACACCTCCTGGGGGCTCAGCGATGAAAAGCCTGAGTGTACTCACCAACCCCACCATAAAACCAAGCCCTGTGCACTGTACTCAGGAGACAGAGCTATTGCAAACAAAATGCTGCATGGAAGAGGGGACCTGCAGTCAGTGTCATTACAAGAGTGGAAGACAAGAGGCTTAATAAAATCTCATTATCTCTCTACTCAGCATCTGTGGAATCTATTTGCCTTTGTGTCAAAGTGCTAAGTGAAGTGTCCAGCATAAACTCCCCATGATTAATGACACGCATGATTAACTTTTAAACCCCACTAACATAACTACATGCAAATAACTACACTTAGCGTAGAGTTATGGTGGAAATTTTTACATGACCGACATCTTGATGTTCAGGGCTGTGCTTCCCCCAGCAGCTGCGGCTTCACCCTTTCACACCAACGTATTACTTCCTGTGGATGGATGGAGTGATAGTAATTCTTCTGTTAGGATGTCTGTGAGAGCATAGATGGGAGGATGTGCAGGGCAATCATGCTACAAGCACAAACGTAATCAGTTGTGCAATAGTAGAACCACACGAATGGTCCCACATTAAAACAAATTCTCAGAGCCTGACATTATAGAAGCTGAGAACAAATGTTTTGCCATGTAATCCATAAAGAAAATTCATATAATATATAAAATAATCCAGATCAACTGAAAATACTTATGGGCCAGCCATGCAGCTGGTGTAAATCAGCATAGCTCCACTGAAGTCAAGGGAGCGACACCGGTTTTAGGCATATGAAGATTTGGCACCCAAGTAATTTGGATTTTCAGCAAGAAAACCCAGAGCTACTTCTCCTGTGGATTTGATGATTGAACTCCTGTTTAAAAGGTTGTGTTTTGAAATTCTGAATCAAGAAAATCATATATTACATTCTGGGTTTTGAACAGCTTTTGCTGGCTGTGGAAACATTTAATTCATCGCAGTTGGCACTGAGTATTATCTGAGATAGTGTAATGGAAACTTTCAAGGATTGATGAGGTTTTTAACATTTTACATGTGTATTTACCCTTTCTATTTTTTATTACATGAACAGGATTGTAGGGCATTGGAGTCTGATCCATATTCCATCACATTGAAGAACAGTCTTTTCATTGGCGTCCAAGCACTCTGGGTCATTGCCTTGGTCAGCCAGACTCTTCTAAGCTGTACATATATGTATATCTCATGTATTGGCTATATTTATTTTGTGAGATGGGAAAAATTAACATGCCTACCATTTACTGAGATGTTTGCACATGAACATTACATCACACATTTAAATAAATACAGATGCATTTATTTCAGCATGTGAATATCCAGACGTCTATGCTTGCCTGGCATACATCTGGATAACTGAAGCATACTATTTCCACTTGTTTATAACTCCTTTCTTTCTGAACCAATTTTTTTTCCAACTTATCCAAGCCCACATTTCTCACTGGAGACTCCATGCCAAGTTTGAACTGTTTTCAGTTACCCAAGCACAAGTAAAACATCTGAAACAATTCTTTAAGCATGCTCAAAACCAACCATATGGATTTTTACCAAACTTTCCAAAAGCTACAAAAGTATCAGCCTAAAGGATTTTTTTTTTTTTTTTTCTGGAAACTCATAAAGGGGCTTAGAAAGGAAGTACTTTTTTAACTAGTAAGGAACACTCAACTACCAAAGAATTATATTCAGGAAGGCCTAAAGGTCTATTTCTGGGTAAACCCTTGTCCTGCACTGTCTGTTCATGTCAGTCGAGTATATTTTGAGCTGAGTCCCAGCACAGATAAGCTTCAGAAAAGTGTCTTTGAAATCTTATGTGAAAACTATAAGTTGGGAATTTGGTCTCGAATTTTGCCATTCTCTCAGAAGGGTCTTTCTGTCTGGGAGACCCCACCAGTAGTTCAGTGATGTGTCAAGTTTGTGCTCCTGAAGGAGCAAGGTGAGGACACTTGGGCTTCCAGTCCAACTGAAATGTGGAACAAGACATCAGATCTGCCATAGCAGGAAATTTGTGTCACAGGCTGGTGCAATAACATCCTGCAGCAGAGCAAGGAAAGAGTAGTTTGTGTTCAGGCCCAGCTAACGGAAAGTGCAAGCAGAGGAACCTGAGCAGACAAGTCCATTAACCTAAGCACATCCACTAGATCCTAAAAAGAAATGTAGATAATTTCCATATGCTGTGTTTCTTTTCTAACAGGCTTTGGGTGTTGAAATTTTGGATCTCTCTTTTCTTTTAAGATATGAGACTTTTTTTTCAGTCAAATAGTAGAAATTAAGTTACTTTTTTCTTTAACATATAACAGCTGCAGATAGTGCAGTCATCAGGAAGCACTAGTAAAGAACATCATATAGCCAGAGCTTGGGCTGCACCAGTGCTCCTGTCCAAATAGGTCACAGCTGCTGGCAAAATTCAAATCCAGAACTTGCAGCTTCTCTTTTTTTTTTTTTTTTTTAATTTTGCTTATTTTGTATATTTTGTCAGAATAAAAAACTATCTATTACTACATCTGGAGGGGAACTTTCCTGTAAATCACACCAGCATCTCTTATAACTTCTGAGTCATATTCTTTGGTAATTCTCACTCTTGGTCATACATGCCCTGCCAAAGGATGACCATACACACTAAAATTTCTGGAATTTGTGCTGCTGATCATGAGAAAAGATGACACGCAGTCCTCCCTTGTTGAAGCGTACTCTAAACTGGTGAACATCAAGCATGCTAACGGTATCTCAGGGCTCTGCTCTCAGCATAGTTTTCGATGGCTTTGCTTTTGAGATCCTAAAATCATAAGTGTTCCCATGAGAAACTATATAGACAGCAAATGTAATGGCAAGTCTAAGCAGTATTTTAAGGACATAGGTGACAGTGAAACACTATCCTGGCTTTCCTCCCCATTTAGTCATGCCTTTCAGTCCACCCTTGCTGGCAGGTGACATGAATTTGATTATCCCAGCTACTCAACCACCCAATGAAAAACAGCAGCTCCCATCCAGAAACAAATCAGCATGAAATCAGACAGTTGACAGTGGTTTCTCAAAAACTCCCTTTAATGTAGTTACACTGGGGACCAGGTTACCTATTTAAACCAAGGTGATCAGTCACATCTGACCCATGATTATGCCTGCGTTCATCTCATCCAGTCCTTTCATATTTTCAGTGCGGTGGGAAGTAAAGCTGAGGTGTTTAATGAATACTATTATTTTATAAGCTTCTGTTAAATAGTTAGACAAATATTCTGTAATCCTTCAGGCTCATCTTAGGTCAACCACAAAGTTAATGAACAATGATAACAAATAAGTTGAAACTGAAGCTTTGGGGAAAATGCCCCATCCCTTCATCACACGCATGTGTGCACACATGCACAGAGTCTGTTAAGCATTTACATTTTGGTTCAGACTTGTTTGCCACACTCAAGAAAAATAAAATTTCTGCTTTTAACAAGAGGATTGAAACCAAAGGGCATTTAATCTTTTATGATCAACAAGAATATTTAAATGCTAGAATATATTAAATCTACTTATAGCAATCCCTTATTACATGAGCTGTGTTTTCTCTGCTAATGAACTGGATGCTTAAAAATACATTGGTACCACAATGTTTGTAAAAATCTGCTTTACTTTTGAAATGTTTTACAGTTTAAACTGCAGGCATTTAATATGTTTTACAGCTCAGCCTTTAACATGATGCAAATACATCTTAGTTGAAACACAGAATTCCTGCATTTGGAATTGCAATATGATCACAGCATAGTCTCACTTTTTCTATAACCATTGTTTTTCCCACCAAAGGTTAAAATTTATGGCAAAGTATGCAAACAGAGTACTATGGAGACATCAAATAGCCTACCTCTTAATGCATTGATTAAACAATACCTAGAAAATGCAAATGATGGGATTTCCATACTGGAATTGTAATGATTCGCTCTTGTTTTATATCATGCTCAAAAGAATGACAGGCACAGTACTGAAGAAGAAATACAAGCTTTTGTCATTAATATCTTACAGAAGCTCCAGTCCTGCAGATGCAGTTGGAAATTCTGAGATTTATTCAGGTGAATCCCTTCATGTGCTGCCTTCCAAAAAAAAATGCACTTAGATCCTAACAGCAGAAGCACCAGAGAAACCTGTGGGGTCATCATTCAAGAAGCTGTGAGTGACAAGTGTTTGTTTTTTTTTTCCCCCCCTTCCTTTTAGATATTTCTTTCTTCATTTCTGCATATTGACTTGGTATCCTCTCAAGCAGATGGGATCATTTTTTTTCCTATAATTGTTTAGGATTTTAGGCACCTAAACTGTTGCCATCTTCCTGTCATCTTTTCATTGTCAAGAGACAAAGCCCTGTGCAGCACTGGAGAAGTTTAAGGAAAATATTTCTCAGTGAGGTCCTGCTGCTGTAAGGTGCTTAGCATCAGATAGAACTGGGCCTTCAGACAGAACCTATTCTGTTTTTAAGTGGTCTGCGAGGGACGCAGTTTGCCTGAAATTCATTCCAGCCCAAGATTGTGAACATAGCGTACAATAGATGGATTGGTGTAAAACTATCCCAGATAACTGCTCATACATCTTTCCTCTGTCAGTGAAATTTGCCATGATGTGTTCAAAGCCAAGAGGCATTATTTGTGCTGTCCTGGATCTGTTAAGGAATGGCAGGGGGAGGACAGAGATACTTAGGGATTTAAAAGCAGAGAGAACTCTATGAAAGAGATAAAAGGAGTCAAATGCACAAACCCTATTTGAAGTCCTTAAAGCATAAGAAAAGAAAGTATTAGACTTACCACATAGGGAGAGCTGGAATTTGTGTAGCTCTGGCCCCTGTGAACTGTAGCTGCTATTTTAGGGGTGGTCTGAATGTTTGAAAAGATAGCTTGAATTCACAAAACTTTTCCCTGGTACTTATAATGCTCTTTTTATTTTTTTGATAAAAGTTGGTTCTTTTTACCGTTGTTGTATTTATGAAATATATCCTAGCTGATGTATCTGTTTTCATATTAGATATCAAAACCAGGAGAACTCTATGGAAGCTGAACAATGGAAAGGAGTGAAATATATTTTATACTGTAGCTATCTGTATGTAGAAGTATTTTCTCTTCTTCATCATGACAACACACTAGTTCTCGGACAGCCATGTCTGACAGAATTTTCCCTGCAAGTATTGTCTTTGTGTTTACTACCTCCATTCTCATTTAATATATTTTTATCATTGAACCTTCTTTTTCCTTCTGCTCTTTTTTACCCATTTTCTATCCTAAGCAGTACCTAGCCCAATATCGATCAAGTCAGTTTTCAAAACCAGTGCATTCCTGTGAGTTTCTACTTTGGTAACATATATTTCTCCTTTATTCAATGGCTTTAACATTTACAGGATCTTTTTTGATTTAATATCCACACTGAGGTCCTCACTACGCTATTGTTCATTTCAAGTTGCCAGCAGCAAAGATCAGGGAAGAGCTCAAAAGATACTGTTTGCTGAGCTGCCTTTCAGAGGCTTGTCTTAACCCTACTATTGTATAATAAGGCAAATCCAAATTACTCTGTGTGCTGGACTTTGCAACATTGTGCTGGAAATCTCATGATAAGATGCTGACCAAGTAGATTCTGTGTGTTTCCTATCTCCTGTCAGCTACAAACATGGTGAGGAAAGACCTTTTATTTACTGCAGTTTGTCAAGCATATTGTGTGTCCCAAACCACAGTGTTGGAAAAGATGCAGAGATGAAAATAAAGGTGAGAGGGATGTCTGAAGGACATCCCATATATTCCCAGCCCTCTGAGCCAGTTTCCCAGTTAAGTGCCACAAATTTAAGAGGATGGTATGAATGAGGGTGTCTCTAAACATCAAAAGGGTGATGCTGTGAGTATCTTCTGACTAGAAAATCAGTGTCTGTGTCCCTAATGGCTTTCAGTATTGCACAGAAAAAAGAGCCAAATTCACAAGGTTCACTTCTAAATCAGAACAGCCAGTTCCTAAGAAAATTCACACTGGTAGCTCTTTCACAATCATCTGTTTTGTGCTTGTTTTGTACCAGTAATATATGTTGCTTCTGTAAAGTTGAGAATACATATATTTCTTTGCCCTATATTGACTGTGTAGAGTTGAGCATTTGAGTGTTTGTTTCCCAGAGTTCTTGTCTCAAAACTGCACACGAGTTCTTCCCCAGAACTGGAAATTTAGTAAGTTCTTTGCCTCATCAGAAGGTCTTCTCTGCAGAATTATCTTAAAGGAAAATAGCAGGTGGCTTTCCTCCACCTTTGGGTATGGTGAATCCCTTTTTGGATGTAATATCTGTGACTCACAGGTATTTTTAATATCAGACATCATCCAAAGAATGCAGTTATGCCTTGTGATTATAGTTATTATTATTATTTCCACTATGCCACAAGGAAGCACTGATACTATAAAGCCATGTTGTTTTGATGTGGGAGATTTATATAGGTTAATTCTTAACAGTGAGAAAATTAAAAGCAAATATTCTCTTATAGCTTTGATGAACTTTATTTCTAAATGAAATGGGCACTGGCACTATAACATCAATCCTTAAACAGTGTAAGCACCCAAAACAAAACCCTGAGCATGCTGAATGTAGGCTAGGCACCATGTAATTAGCTGCACTTTTCATGACCTATCAATCTGGCCTTTTCCTGAATCCCAGCCTATAAATGTATATATGTATATTTCTATATTCATAAGTCCACAGCAGTTTTCAAAAACAAATGTATATAGAAAGGTAGACACATCAGGAAGTATATGCCTAGAAAGAATTTCTGGTACATTGTCATATTTGTCATATTGTAGTTTGTCATATTTGGCAGATTTTGCAAAATCTCTTCAGAAATTTTTTCCCAACAATCAGAATGTTCACCGTAAGAGCTACTGAAGAGACATCCAAACAATAGCCCATCTTTTGCTGAAATAAAAGATATATTTCAGGAGCAATCAAGTTGACTCAGTAGTTCTCTAATGCACAGATCTCTCAATAATTCAAGTATGGGCAATACAAAAAGGGGAAATCCTTAGCTGCTGTCCTGTGGCACCTAACTGAATGGATAGAAAGAACAGTGAACAAGCAAAAGTGCCAAAGATTTTGTTATTGGATTGGTGTTAGGTGTATAGTTTTAGCACATACACCAGCCAATCAGGAAGATCTTCAGAACTTTGACTTCTGTAACAAAAGAACTATGTTTCAGGAGAGATGGCTATCCAAAAAAAGAGGTTTGGCAATAGTCATCTTGCAGAGATGTCATCTGAACTCTGCAGCTGCACTTGCAGTGACTCTGGATGTACAAAACAAGTAGCTGAGAGCTTCGTTAATGGCTCCAAGTACTTGTCTGTGTCTGAACTGATTACAGCCCAAGGACTGCCCATGACCACAGCAAGCTCTGCAACTCCTGACCAGAATTGTTTGCAAATATCACACGTGAGGATACTTTCCTTTGGGAAGACTTGGTTTTGAGGAGATCGCTCATGAAGCTCAGTGCAATCTGTCTAAAAGTAGTCCTAAGAGTCAGATCCATGTGTTCTTAGCACACCTTCAAAAGTGACTTAAATGGATCCTTTGAGTAATTGAACCATGCAAATTAGAAAAATCGAAGAACAGGGACATTCTTCTTTAACACCTACTTTATGTCTCTTGAAGTGATAATCCAACAGTAGGGCTGTAAATCCAGTCAAATCCTTATACAACTTCAGCGGTGAACAGGGTTGCCCCTGGGAGGACCAATGAAAACAGCAGTTGTCTATCAAGCCCACCACAAAGCAAAGGTGTGAGCAGAGATACCACAAAGAAGTTACCACTCTTCACTGTCAGACAAAAGTTCCCATGGCCAAGCAGAGAGGTCAGAACTGCTCTGGTGATGGCATGCACTCCATTCAGACAGACTTGTTTAAATCACTTCTAGAGATCTTGTTTAATGTGGGTAGGCAGGTAGTTACCATTGGTCTGAAGTAACTTCTCTTCAGTGCATACTCAAATTAATAATAATGTGCAGATATGAAATTGGTGAGTGAATACAAGCCCAAGCTTAGACAGGAAAATATATTTTATTTTTCTGAGCTCTATCACTTCTGCAGATTCTCAATTATATCTCTTTAGCTTCATTGACCACTAGTCGTATTTCATCTAAGATTCAGAGAAACTCTTTTCTAATGATTAATCTGAGATCAAGTAATTTTTGAAAGAGAGAAATAACTAGGAATTCTATTTCGTTTCTGGGGACATGAGGTTTACAGGAAAGTCCTGATTCTGAAACACAATTTCATTGAGTTATCACACTGAAATCCCACATCTTCTCATCTGGGCAGAATATGTCAAGGAACATAGTTATGATCACAGATGCTTCCTTACAGGCATAATGTTCAAGTTCCAGCTCTGTCTCCTTCATTTACCAGAGACTAGTTTGTCTGGAAGTCAATGCACAGGGACACCTAGTGAAGGAAAACTATATCCAAGTAAATCTGCCATTTAAGCCTTTTGACATTCAGTTTCATAGTGTTTTTCTGACGTAAGTGAGTGCTACTCAACAAGTATCATGAGTCAAGCTTGAGTCTTTGCCCTTTTAGTTTCCATGAGCAGGACCAATAAAAGGTTCTGCAAAACACTAGATTATAGGCTGAGTAGGCTGGACGTAGAAGCCAAATTAACAACCTGCCATGGTGTAGAAAGCTGCAGATTTACTCTGATGAATGGAACTCATAGTAATTTTTTTTTTTCAGAGTGCGAATTGAAACATTATTGTACAACTATTAGTTTCCAGGAAAAAAATGTAATTGCTTCTAGATGCTGCTCGCTGTTTTCAAGAGCTCTTTAACCTTTAACTTTTTCAGTACAAAGGAAGCCTTGCTGTGCAGTGAATCTAACAAGACCATCATTTATAGTTGGCAGAGTTCATTAGTCAGTCGTAACAGTTTAATTATTAGCATTTTAATGCATGAGTGTTTAACTAGACAGAACAACAGTCTTTTAGGTACAGCATGAGACTTCTTAAAAGAAAACAAATTAATTGGTGCTGTTGTTTATACTGGGGCTCATTACTAAAATTAGATGAATAAAACTCAGGAAATTTTGAGTTAGATTTCGTCACCAATTAAATTAACATTATATTTGATGGTCTTTTCAGTGCATTTCAGCTTTAATGAAAATATTTCTCTTTATGAGAATAAAAACTCTTTTGTGTTTTGAGTCTTAAAAAATCATTGTGGTGAACTGGATGAAGGCAATTTCTTCCCTTCTGTCCCTGCCTCAGAGTCTGCTTTTGTTGCAAGTTGATTTCTCTCTGTTACCTCTGCTTCAGAACTGCTAATGAAGCCACTGTGTCAGCCACAAGACAGGTTACTAGATATCTGATATAAATAAATAGTCTCAAAGTTAAAAAGCTTAATATTTTACAAAGATTTTTTTTCATAAAAAAGAAATTATATCAGTCCATTTTCACTTTTTAAAAAAAGGTTTGATGAGAACTTTCTCCTCTCCAATTTTAAATAATTCTTTAGGATGTTATTTATTTTCTAGATTACACTCTTGATTTAATCCTTGTAGGATTTTTTTTTTCCCCTTTTTTATGGATTGCTGAAAATAACAGTTGTGTGGGAGCTAGAGGTCTGAAGGGAGATCTTTGGGAAATGGTTGGATTGCTTGGGAGATCAAAGGAAGAGAATTAAAAATATGTGGATGCTTATCAGAGCAGTGCTTCCGGACTGTCAAAGAATCTAATTTCCAACTGTGGACCAAAGGAAAGTATGTGAACGTGGGTTATCTTCATTATCTTGGCATGGCAGGCTAATGGTACTGGCAGAATATGTACTAAGAAATCCTACAGTGTTATATCACCTCATGGTGATGGTGCCACTAAACAGTGTCCCTGACACACTCTTTTTATAGTTTTTACAGCCTGCATACATTGAGGGATAACTTCTATTAGTGCTTTTCAACCTCTGGTGCCCTGTGACCAGCAAATGGGGTATGACACAGCTCCCTCCATCCAGCCTTATTCTGCTTCTCCTGTGACCCTTTCTTTCCCCTTCTCCTGCCTCCCCATCCCTCCCTCTCCCCTCTGGTGTATGATGTCCTTCATGGATTAAAGCAAGGCTTGGACTAAAAAGCTTGAGGAACATTGGCTTAGAGCATTTTGATGGGGAGGAGGTAAGCATGTCTTACCCTGAGGATGGTGACTGGCTTCTGCAAATTAAGGGATGCCCTGAGTACTTGTAAAGTATGTGATTTTAGGAGCCTGCTGCTCAGCCACTTACTTCTCCATAATCCGACAGGTGATAGTGGATAACAAGAAAAGTTTTGCAGAGTCTTAGCAGAACTGTGGGGAGATGCTACTGGTGAATAGTATTTTTTTTCCCTTAAGATTTCCTGATAAACTGACTGTCTCTTTGTGGCATTCCTGTATTTTGTGGATGATGAAATGTGTTGCAACAAGACTTAAGGATCATTTAAAAACTGACACTTCTTACAATTTATTGCAGACAGAAGTGTTACATCATATTTACAATGCTAAATTAGAAGCTGCAGGTTTTATGGAAGGAAGAAATACCTATTTGGATCTAGAGTATAATGATGTCTATCCAGTTTCAGTATCATTTTCTTTGTACTCATTAATTTTAGCAGGATATTTATAATCAGAAGTAAATATTTGCTGTGGAAATGTCTTTTTCCCAACATTTCCAGACACAATGTGTCTTTAGCTAGACAAAGGGTTTTTATTTTCAAGCAATGGTATTTCAGAGCTGGAAATGCCAGCTCCCTGGTGCTGAGATGTAGTTTCTGGAAGTCTCTTCCAGATGTGAAGCTTTAAGGAATTAAGTTATATTGGGAAAATGGATTATCCCTAGTGGAGAGCATTTTATCACCTTGTTCAGTTTAGGAAGCCCAGGTGATATAGAAGAGTGGGGAAAAGAGATGCTAGTACAAAATGCTTCAAATCACAAAACTGCCACTGATAATATACTGATAGCACTGTAAAGTCTGTCTGAGAGTTATTGCATGATTAATATGTTATCATTCAATCAAGTGATTGTATGGAGAAGAACAAAAAGACAGAGCAGTCTGGATTGTCCATGTGCAGCATACTAGAGTTGCCAAACAAATGGAAGTGTTTGGATGGAAGAGTGACTGTATAGCCAGCCAGCTTGCTGACAAAGAAAAGCCACCTGATCTCTCAGACATGCATTTTTTACACTATTTCTGTAGTTGTTTTTCTCTTGATTTCTGCTTGCACTGCCTGTCTGATTCTGCTTTGTCTGTGTGTGTGTGTGTGTGAGAGAGAGAGAGAGAGTGTTTTGTACATATCATCAGATTTGAGCTTGCCCTCTGAGGATATCAGTGCCCTAATTAGCACATCAGTATTAAGCAAAAGGTAGCAGCACTTCTGGTTCCCTTTAGACACAGAGGGCTTGCTTATCCTACACAGCCTTGTCTCAGAACAAGGGAAGTTTGTTTCTGGTGTACCTCATTCGTGTCCCCTCCCTGTGAATGGGACACCAATTCCTCCTGGGAATCCCTCTAGAGTTTTAAATAAAGTGGCAGCCTGTTTTTTTATAACCTTATTTACATCTGTGTCATCATTTACTTGCTGCTGGAGTCAAGGGCTACAGGTAAAAAAGGAACACAGACTCCAGTGCATATTTTCCAAATATACGGCTTGTCTACCACATTTACCTGTGCACAAGGGCAAGCTGTGGGTGTCTGTGCTGGAGTCCCATATATAAAAGTGTGGTTAAAGCTTGTTAAGGTTGTACAGCAAAGCACTCAGAAATCAAGAAATGTCAAAGCTAAGGCTCATTTATAAATTCATCCCTCTTTAAAATACGAATAACAGTGTAGGCAGCTTTTAATTACATAGCCATGTTCTGTTTTTCCTGGATTTATGCATGAGTGAGAGAGTACCTCGGTGTGCACATATATAGAGCTATGTAGTCTGGGAGAGCATATATTAAGCCCCTTTTTCTTACCCATAAATAGAGATGATTCCAAACCAAACTCCAGCTTCAAGCTAGCTACGGACCTTAGGGAGTTCAAAATCAGAATCTGGATTTGGATCTGAATTTAGCAGCTTAGGCCCATCTGCAATAAATACATACAGGATGAAAAGTAGATAACTGAGATATAAGGCTATATAGACTTCAAAGTGGCTCTGATAAAATCATGATAACCACAAGAAAGAAGTGGTATGTGATCTCAGATGAGATATCCCCAAGATGTCTATACAGCTTAATTTTCCCACATTGTGTCCTTTTATCTTCAATGGATAAAAGGTGAATTATTATTATTATAGGCACTGGAGTAGTAACGCCTGTTATTCAGGTTGTCTAACACTTTCCATTGTTCCTCCTCTAGTCATTTGCTCACAACTTTTGCAGACTTTAACCTTTAGAGACAAAGTTTCCCATAGTTGGTGCTTGCCTCGGGCTGAATTTGATCAAGAATAGGCATTCCACCTTCAAGACTGTAGCAACAGTGCTGGCAATAAATCATGTCAACATTTGCTTCTGCATTTGTAAACTGTCATTTTAAGATAGCTGGAGAGTGGACAAGAGAGTGAGCAAACAGACAGCTTTACAAGCCTGCACCGTCATACTCACCTTATCAACTGAGTGATCATGTTAAATCTCAAATGACAGAAAGTCAGACAGCAGGTGGGCGTGCGATGGAGAAGAAAATGGCATTTCTCACATGATGGTACCTGTGCTTTCCTTCTCACAGAAGCAGCCCCTGCCTGAATACAGCAATCCACCTGCTTTAATATCTGCAGGACTCAGTTTTCACATAGCAATGGAAAAAAATAAAAGAGGCCTAAGTATGTGAAATCTGCGCACCCCAAGAGCTGTCCCACATTCCCCACCCAATCAGCAGATAGGAGCTCTGCTCAGCAAACCTGCCATGGTAGCTGATAATTATTGTTGTATTAATTGGTGCTGTCCAGACTAGACAGAATGTAAAAGATCCCACTGTGTCCAATAATTAATGTTTTTCCCTCACTGCAATGTCATTAATAAAGGGTTCCTCCAAGAAACGAGTAATTGGATGGTTCAGCTTCATTAGGGTATTTTTAGATAAGGTTTGGTCTAGAGACATATAGGAAAGCTTATTATGTTTATTTAGACTGTATTATCTATTGCTAATGTGTTATACTGATTTTGTATCTTCCACATTCTCTGGGATTGTAATGATAAAAGGAATGCACAAATTATGATTTAAATGAACAGAAATACCGCCTTTAATTCAGTTATATTACAGTGATGAAAAAATATCATCTCAAAATAAATATCACCAGTATCCTATAAATCTCCCCTTTTCTTGGAGACACACAAAGCTATTGTCACAGGAAGACAAAAGTCAGATTTTACTAATTAGAGATGAGTGCAGTGGAGAGCTCTTGTTTTGGCAATTATCTGAGCAGCTTTTGAAAATGGAATGTGTAAATCTGGTTTTGGAAATAACTTTGAAAAGAAGACTAAGGGGCTTTTTCAGGGGTATCGTTTACACGGTCATGTATGACTTTATTATTCTGCAAAGATGCCTTGGGAATCTGACTCACATGAAAACTTGATATGCAAGTGAGCTATAGACCAGGATGTGGCGGATTTACACAGGAAACATATATGGCTAGTCAAAACAGCTCTGTTTTACCACAAAGGAGCTTTGCACATGCTTTGCGAGGATTTTATGTGGGAGCTTATTCTTGAACACAGCACATAGCCAGTTTTTCACAACCCAAAATTACTCTAGTTAAATTTTTAGGGCAACTTAGCCAAACTGGTCCCATTCACATCTGCATCCTCTTAATCTCATCACAAGACACAGATCTCCCACTAGGAAATGATAATCCACAGTTTAGTGCCTGTATTACACTTATTGCAAACACAGGAGACCACATTCATCCCCAAGTAATTCTCTAAATGTGGGAGATCTTGTTACAACGGGGATGCACTTGGCCCACAGGGTGTCAGATAGTGAAATGGACTCATCACGTTGTGCTAAATAAAAGTGAAGAAAAACATCATCAGGGAAAGTACTCAGAGAGCTAGCTGATTTTACTTCATCCTTATTAAGTTATTGTGTCTGTCAATGTTTTCAGTAGGTTCTTCTTGGAGAAGGGACACTAAGTCAGAACCTGATCTCAGGTATTTACAAATCTGGAGAAAAGAATATGCCTCGTCCCTCCCCCACAGGATTCTCTGCCACGAATCCTGCATATTGACAGCTCTGTGCAAACTGTTAGCATTAGTACTATTTTAAAAACAAGAATTCCTATGAAAAATATGCAGGACACATCCAGACAAATGTCTAGATGTGCCACACTAAGTTCATCTCACATAGAAATTAACACAGCTCAGCAAAATCACCACATTATAATATCCTTTTGTAACAGGTTGTGATTTTAAGTAACATATCTCATTAGTATAAATTATCTTAAATAGACACACAGAATTTTGTTTCCTTTTCATTTCCTATCCCACCGCCTCTGGGCTCATGTCTACTCTAGGATAGCACAGAGTAAATCACACAAAATTCTGCTGAAGTCAGGGGTGTTACACCAGCGTAAGTCATAGTACGGCAACGTCTTCGGTGTCCCAGGTTCCTCAATAAGATTCACAAAAGTAAATTCCATTAGCTTGTGTAGAAATATGTCTTTCTCATAATGATATGACTATAAACTTTTGTACTTGAGAATAGTAGTAGAGAGACCCCTCAAAAGCCAGATATTGATAGCTTGCTTTATGTTTAAAGATGTCAACAGAATACAATGGTTCTCAGCATCCACATTAGTTATCTTTAGTAAGAGAGAAGAAGATTTAAAGTAAGGGAATGAGGTTTGCAATGTAACAAGATAAAGTCATCTCCTGCAGCCTAGAGGATTTCTTTAATCTTATTTTTAGAGAAGAGCTGAGGAGCTTTTGCAAAACCGGCTTGTTTGGATTCAGTTTCTATTTTATCTCATCCACAAAAGTTTAGAGTAGAAGAGGGAAACAGATAAAAGTTTTGAGCAAACCGAGATGGTTTTACATTGGTCTCATCAACCTTTCTAATCTAGATTTGATTTTGCAAAACTTGTCTTAATCCAGATCTCTCTCTCAAAATAAAAATAAATAAAAATAAATCTTAGAAAACTTTCAAATTAAGAAGCACTTTTTAAAAGTGATATTTTCTTCTAGCTTGCAGTTAGATAATTTTCACATCTTTATTTTTTTTTTCCATTGACAGTACTATGTGTGCATGACAAGGGTTTGATAGTCATAAGTAGAAATATTTCATCTAGATTCTTTCATGAGGACATTTCTCCTAACAGTAACTTTGCCCGAGGAAAATTTCAGCATTAGACAAAGTCCTCTTTTTCTTTATGGGATATATTTTTTTAATCTTGAAATATCATCCAATACTATACCAGTCTGAATATTCTGAATGCAAACAAGAAAGAACATTTTCAAGATTCAGGAGTGTGGCTGCATTTTGCTTTTCAGGCTCACGATCTTGATAGACACATTCAGTCCACAGAAATAACATAAACCACTACCAGGATATGTTCTTTTGACTCTGTGTTTTCCTCCTCCAACATCATAAAAGATTTATCACTGATGACCTATACTACGAACATTGTCTTGCATGAAGGAATTAGTTATCTGCTCTAAAATATGCAGTAGTCCTATTAGCAGAACAACAACAACAACAAAAATTACTTAATTTTTTTCTAAATTGCCAATTCCTGGTTGCCAGTGTTGTGGTTCCTCACAGTCAGCCTGCTCAAAGCTGGGATAGGGAAAATGATTCCAAGATCCTGTAGCTACCAAAGAACACAAAACCTCTACATTTCTCACCAGCCATCACCATGGCCAGATGAAACACAAAAGTTCATACATTTTACTGCAGTCATTCACCATGGCCTTCGAGCTGGACCAGAGTTTAGATTAAAAGAAAAAAAAAAATCCCCTCCTTCTCTTCAGGTAAAAAAACAGGTAAAACAACACCCATCCTTCTGGATTGCTTTGCAGAATTTTATTCATTCAGTATTGACAAATATTTTTTTTCCTGTCTCCAAAAAGCTTCTGGGGATAAATGTTCAAGTCCTGAAGGACCTCAGGCCTTTCCCTAAAGACTGAGCATTCTTACCATTTGTCCCTGCATCTCTAAAGTTCCTGCAGGCAAATATTTACAAGCTCTGTCCTTTGCCTGATATTGCTTAACAAGAAGGCTGCTGGAAGAACAAGAAAGACAGAGTGGTTAGAAATGCCAGGAGTGAGAAGATTATAGTTACTTGTACATCTCCTTGCTATCAAATAGATGTGCTCAGTAAGACTTGTTCCCTTTATGGTCAAGGGACTTCACCTTTGAACTGGAAAGTCAGTCTTGGCCTACTTTCAGTGTAGTTACATAGATACACATTTGACTTGTAGAGCCAAACATGGCAATGACAACCAAAATCAACTATCTGACCGCACCAGGCCCAAAGGGCGTGATCCACTCTAGTGGACTTGGATCTAGCCAAGGTGATTCAGAAGGTGATGAGCTCCAGCCAAGATTACTATAATTTGTAAAGAGGAATAAAGCCACAAATATCATTAAGAACCATAATTCAACAACGTTTGCTTAACAGGACAGGTCAGCTCTCGGCACCAGGTGCACAGAGCAATCTAGTTTAAGGTTCTGTCTTGCTATTCAAAATTACCTTTAATTCTTCAGGAAACCATTACCTTCCAGGATAACTGACTCACCAGAAAGTAGCAATAAAAAAAAAAAAAATCTGAAAACAAATAAAGTAATTAAGTGACTTCTCACACAAAGATTTGGTTTCTATTCTTCTCCCAACATACCTGGGATGCTCTCTAGCACTACCTGCAGGGTCTGGGTACCTGGACTGGCAGTAATTCTGCAGTATCACTCAGCAAGTGCTTTAAAAACAGAAAGCCTGTGTAAACAGGTTTGTCTTTTCTGTCTGCTGTGTTAACTTGCTGTGTTACTGTGAGGAAAAGGCATGTTGATTATCAACGGACTGTGATTGTCCAGCATTTTTTATTGTTTGTTGCAGCTTAAACTGAAACTGGGTGAGACAATCCTACAGCTATCACGCAACCAGACTGATTGCTTTGAAAATTTGCTCAGAAACAAATCCTTGGTGCCTTGGGCAATCTGGACACCAATACCAATGGCTAGGAGAAAAGAAAGAAACTTAGGAGGGAACATCTCCTTGTGCTCACTGCCAGCCCTTGAATTACTGGGAAGGCATTCCTAGAAAATGGGCCTCCAGTCAAGACAGTGAATGGCAGTGCTGCCTCCAGAAAAATCAATTCTGTGTGGTAAGAGCCCAGTGCCTCTGTTCTGGAGGCCTTCCTTCTTTGAAGCCGAAAAATCAAATGAAGCTTCAAAACTTCATCTCAGCTCTAAATTGTCATAAATCTTATTTGTGCTATGAAAGGAAACAAAATACACTGAATGGGTAGTCAATCGGTGATATGCCATGGAAGTCCTGCTGCTTTTGAGTACAAGGAAAATCCCTTCCTTGTCTCCAGAACGTATGGGTTTTTTTTGGTGTTTGTTTTTGTTTTGTTTTGTTTTGCATTGCTCGGGGTGTTCCTAGTTTTGCACAAAGAGGGGAATATCACATGCTGACACTTGTGGAATCATTTTCATTTAAACATGACTTGATTGGAAAATGAGCCAGCTTTATTTCAAGGGGTAGGCAACACCAGGAAGAAAAAAAAGCAGGGATAAAAACCACACTGATTGTGAATACAATAAATGATACACACGCACACACACAAAAAGGAAATTGGAGAATGGAATCTGACCCTCCTTGAAATGTAAACTGTGTACAGATTTACTTTTAAAAATGAACAGATGTTTTTGAGATTAGGGGAAACTACTGTATAAAACCTCTGCTGGGTGCCTAATATTTTAGATTCCACAGTCCAAGTTTTCTTAAAGCTGACATTTCAGAGCTCTCTACCTTCTAGTAAACCATGAAGCAGTCCAAACGATTCATAATTTCTGCACCTCTCCAGTTCCTGATTTTATATTTAGTTCTTAGTGTTATCAGAGATCGCTTACTGGCACGAGACCCAGCGATCTGTCAAGTGGCTCTGTAATGCTGCATAACGTTATTGTTGGCAGCCTGGAAAAGAGACAGCCTATGTGATGAATAGCACGCATTTTTCCTCCAGCAAAGTATGCACGCTTGAATCCGTCATGAAACATCAAACATGGTTGCAGCTCATGCGTGGTGCTAGACTGATTTTTTATGTTATCTACAGTGGATAAAGAAACAGTAGAAGGGAACATGCAGTATTTTACCTTGTCACCTACCTTTTGAATGGCAGCAGGCTGGAAGCTGCAGCCTTCAGCCCTTTACTGACCCACTATTAAAGAGGGCTTACAATATGTTTCACCCATTTCATACATGTCCTGTGCCTGAGAGAGGCACTTCAGTATAAATTTTAAATCTGCTGCTCAGTTCTCAAGTACCCACTCAGGGATGTGAAAGTACTTGATGCATTTTGTTTTTTAAAGAGATATTTCCAAATGGAGCATTATTATAGTACTTTTCAACTACAATCTCCACATGAAAAGGTTTCAATTAGTAAAATATATGTTAGATAGATGTGCCAAGGGACTTGGGAGATAGCTTGTTGGGATGCCTGCACCTTTGCATTTATTCAATGCCTAATGATGCAGCAGTAAGTAACACTTCTATGTTCCTATTTCTAGTGATTGGAGAAGTCCTAGCCTCATGGGTTCAAGCAGACTGTGTGCATTACAAAAATGCTATATTTTCACATGCTGGGAGAGGTAAGACATGTCTTATGCCATGATGCAAAACAATTTCTTTCAAATATATCGGAAGCAGCAGAACGTACTGGTCCTATCTTCACAACAGTCCTGTCTTCAGAGAACTGTGAAATTCAGTTAGCCTTTTACAGTTTCCACACTTAGCATCTTTCAAAGCAATATAGAACACATGGTCATCCAGATGTGCATATATATATACACACACATGCACACAAAAGAAGAGTCATACTTTTTTTGGTCAATTGGCTCACTCTTAAAATTACTTTTTTAATTAAATGAAGCTACTCAAATCAGGAGCTGTCAAATGCAATTTGGAATTTTTCATTCACCTCAGATGTGTAGTTTCAACTCCACAGAATATCAGCCATGCCTGAGAAATGTGTTTGTAGTATTTGTGCAACACTGGCCACAGTTGTGGCAGCTAATGAAGAAATAAGCCATGAAATACAAAGCTCCATGAAGTCCTGCAAAAATTAAACTGTGAATCTGTGATGAGTCCAGAGTAGGCAAAAGAGATATTTCTCCATGCCTAGAGTGGACTGACTCTTTAGTTATTGTATTTTTCTTTTTACACTTGCTGATTTCTGAAAAGTAACTGAGTTTTGCATCATATTTACAACACAGTTGAATGCAACAGCTATTTCTATCTACTCTGCATTTGACAAGTTAATTCTGTGATTAAAGGATACAGTTTTAATGATAATTGAAATACTTACTGATTTAGGTCAGTAAATAATTTCTCTTCCCTTTATTTTGCATTATATATCTGTAGTTGAATAAGATCTTTAGCTAGACTGATTATGCTGAAACTGCCACACCAGCTGAAAACTGGGTGGTCTATAATATGTAGAATTAATAGAGCTACAAGTGTGAGCCAAAGACCACAAAAGTATCTTCAAACTTCTTAAATTACTTCAAGGGGGTTTGGATCAGGCCAGGAATGGATGGGTAGAACTTCATCTCAAATGATTTGAGAAACTCTTTTTTATTACCCCTCCTTTTTCTCTCCTAGGACTCTTTGAAATCAGTAGGTAGTTAAAAAATAGAGACAGAGAATGAAAATGCTGAACAAAAGGGTGTTTGCTGTATTTAGAAATCAAAACATTGGTCTAAAACATATATAAGAACAAAGAGCACCTGTGCACATCGGTACTACAAGGTAGGTACCTAATGAAAAGTATACTGTGTTGTGAATTTATTCTGAAGCTCCTTGTCTATTTATAGCCTTCAAAGTACTTTCATTAAGGTGTGAGGCACCACAGTTTGATTACCTTTTTATGTGCATTACATATGCAGTGCAAAATGATGTAATTACTTGATTGTTCTTATTAGACTTTTGTAATATATATGTATATGGTCTTATTGTAAAATCTAACAGGCAAACAATTGACATTAGAACCTTTATTTTAATTCACAAATGAATCCAATGCAAAGGTGGTGCCAACAACATTTCTTGTCTCATGATTTGCTTCACATTCTCCATGCTGTGCCTGGTATATACAAGTAGGGGCAAAATGGCTGGCGTTTGCAAATGCCCGAAAGGCTAATAAAGATCACCCTGCTCCCAGCATGCTCTCTGCTGTCAGAAACCAGCAATTAACTTAATAGGGTTCCTGAAATGCGGTAGATCCATGAGATGTGGCATGTGTTGACATTCTCCGGCTGATCTAAACAACCTCCCATCCCAGAGTAGCAGGATATGTTTGCTATTTGAATTATTTAGGAGCTTGTTATGTGAATTATAAAGCAGCACTTTGCAGTATTAAGTCTAATATTTTATGATCTTCAATTGATTAGGTAGGCTTTCGGGATTACCTATAAAGGTTAGGATAAAACAATCCAGATTCTGGCAATTTGTGTTCAGAGCTGGAGTTTCAAGCTATATGCAGCAAAAGCTGGGGAAAATAAGTAATTTTCTCTTACGTTTTCTTCTAAAAACACTATTTTACGCACACTCTAGCCAAAAAGGTTTGTTTTGAGATGTCCAAAGGCAATAAGTGAGCTAGAGCAACATCAATATTTGTATGAGTTTCAGTAGGTATTCGTGCAGAGGTTTATGTGAGGAAGGAAACTGTCACTTGCAGCAAGGACTAAGGAAGAGGAAAAAGGAAAGCACATTGAGTTTGCACAAGAGGAAAGCATCAGGTCTGAGACAGAGTCAAACAAAGGTAGTGGATGATAAATAAGATGGTATGGAAGAAAGCATAAAAGCAAGAATGAAAGAAACAGAAGAGACAAAGGAGCAAATCTAACATGATGCAGAGGGAGGATGAAAAAGAAAATAGAAGATAAAGGGAAAAAAAAAAAACACAGCAAGATTTTCAAAGGAATTGAGATTAACCCATGAGGCCTCATAAAGCCTATGTTTGGTCCTGCTTATTTCTTCTTTCTCATTGCTTCTCCAGTTCTGTGCTACTGGCTATCACTTCTAACAATAGATGTAGGAATATTGGCTGCCTATAAACGTAATTAGCAGATTTAATGTTTCTGCCGCTGCAGGGAAGAACAAGAAATCTCTGATCTTTTCTGACTGGCCTTTTAGTGAAGCAGAGGAATGAAATCTATCGGGCCTTCAAAAGGTGTGCAGCTCCCAATAAAATCCATGCTTGCATTTATTTTAAGAGGGGAGGTCCAACCAAGTACTGTTTTCTCAGACCTTGTGATGGTCACCATTTTGAGATCATCATGCAATATATATCTCAAAATTACATGAGACTTCACAATGATCCATTAGCATATCCAGCAACACCAAAAGAGAAACTGTTCAGAATATAATGAATTGGACAGAGACCCTGGAAAATTGTTCAGTAAAAGTACTTTCAGTAGATGTTTTTTTTCTTTATAATCTTGGACTTGAAAATTATGCTTGTGGTGTTGACTGGATATTGAACGTGGATTTTCATTTAAAAAAGGGAAACCTCTGGCCTTGGACCTAAGGGCTGTCTTTCCCAGTACAAGCCTTATGCCCTGTGGGAGGCATCACCCTTGAAAGAGAGCAGAGCACTCCTGCTAAAAGGGGACACTGTTTGTGAAGCCGATGCTTCAAGCAGCTGCTTGGAAATACGCACCCTCAGGAAAGCTGTTTGGAGAGGAGTGGAGTCTATGTGGGGGAGATCAGGCTGTTTGAGAATTACCAACTGTCTGAGTCCAGCCACTGTCTCAGCGTTGGTGTTGGTGTCCCAGACTGTCCGCTGCTCTGTGTCCTTCTAGGACCAAGGCATTCCTGTCACATGCTGTGGGCCCCAGTGAAGCCTGTTGAGCGGAGGTTGAGTGAAAAAATGGCATTCTCTGGCACAACCAGATGCATGTATTTGTGATTTCTTCCATCAGGTCAAACACTGAATAGATACAGCTAAGAAACAAAATTTGTCAACACTGCTGAGTGGAGCTGTATGAAGCTACAAATATTGGTATCCATGAGTGCAACCATGTGCAGCTATTCCTTGGAGTTGAGCAGAGGATGTTCAGTCAAACTGTAAGTCCTATAGACAAGTCTGGCTACTTTAGCCAGATTCACATCATTCCTGCACCTACAACCCATTAAAGTCAACAAGTTCTCCTTTTCAACCTGAAGACAGCCAAACCTGCCTCACATTGTGCTCTATGATCAGTACCGGGGTGAAGAACTCAGATAGCAGTTACAAGGCCTTCAATGTCATCCCCAAAAATCAGCCTGCAGTCAGTGGCTGGTGCAGGGAAGCTGCATTGTGCATGACACCACCCTGCTGCGTCCCAGCGCGGTGCTTGGGACCCATCCCAGGCAGGGGCTGCACCGGTCCTGGGCTGCAGAGGCTGAGCGCAGGGCTCTGTGCGCTGGTGGCACCTGCCCCCTCCCACCAAGCATCGCAGTCCCCTTCAAAACGCAGTGGCACCTTGAGACTTTCCCATGAGTCCATGACATGTTCCAAACCAGAAGGGTGGTGGGGACGGCCCCAGCACTGGAGCAGCAGCAGTCATGGAGGAGACCAGCCCCTTGCTCCACCCCGGCCCCTCCACACCACGCCGCAGGCAGGGAAGCACGGGGAAGGGGGGGGGGACGAGAGCCACCGCACGCCCTTGGTGTTCTCTGCACCAAAACGCATCTGGTTCCTCATTTCTGAACAACGAAATTGTAAATGTCAGCGTCTTATCTTTACTCAGCAAACAGTTTACTAAACGCAGCTCGTAATATTTATGGAGGGCGCTAATCGTGTTCCCAGCCACGGCGATGGGAGCGGTGGTGTAATATAAGGGAGAACAAAATAGGGCAGAATAGTTCTGAACTACATTAATTTATACCAGTCAGAGTATTGCATCCAGCAGCCTTAGATTAACGTGGCGTAAATTATTGTGCGCTACTCCTTTCACATATGCACAGATTTTCCAATCAATTATTTATTTTTAACTGCTCCCCACTGTTCTGAATGCAGTTATTGACAAGTAACAAGGTATGGATTGTTATTGCTTTTCTTGTCATAAATCCCTGCAGACATTTACTTAGTGGGAATTAAATCACAATCATGTGTCATTTATTTTGCATAAAATGAGACATAAGTAGTCTTAATCATATAGCTGTAGAAAGAACAACCACACCATTGTTTTCTATATTTGAACAATAATTCTATATTTAAACTTAAATATTATAATTAGTAGCTTTGTTTGCCTTGCTTAGAAGTAAGATAGGTAAGATTGACACCTCACTTTTGACACCAGACATTAGATTTAATAAGCATAATTTTCATTTAGTTAAGTCTAGACTGATTTTTTATCAATGTATTTATTGTAGAAAGCAAATGTACATAAAGAAAGTTGGCATATTTATGAAGAAAGCTGAAATGACTTTTATGTGCTGCTTTGTCCAACTGATAAAATACCTACTGGCATGAAAATACCTATAACAAGAGCTGAAATCACACCAAACTGTAATTGACATGTGATTTTAAAAAATGCTCAAAGTAATAATATACTATCTCCTAAGTAAAGATTCTTCTGTTCACACTTTATCCATTTCCAAGAATCTTTTTGTCATGTAAATTTGCATTGATTAGTTTTTAATTTGAGTTTCTAAAAATGTGCTCTGAATACTTAATTCCAGCAAAAGTACTTTTTTTTTTTCCTAGTATTAATAACAATAATTGCAGCCCACAAATGTGGAGCCTGGATGGATATTTTTCACTATCCATAAATGTCAGCTGCTTCAATGATCTTTAGTATCACTGAAAGCCTAATATTAGTTACCTTTGTTGGTAAACTTAAATTGTTTGATCAAGCATTGCTATTCAAAAGGAGCAAAGGTACTGAAGTCCCAACCCTGCTCTGCTTATGCAAGCAAAATTGCTGACTGCTAACCAGACCAAAAATTGCAGCCCAGAGCATAGCAGGATTTGACACCCGAGCAAATGAGAATTTTGTCGCAAGCACAATCTGCGAGCGGGAATTCACCGCGGCCCTGATTGAAAGTCCTCTGCTGGCCCGGGGACCTGCCCTGGCCAAGGCAGGTTTTGCGGCAGGCCCTGGGGAATGGCATTCCCTAGGAGCTCCTCAGACTTGGCCGGGAGCAGCTCCTTCCCCAGCAGAACGGGCACCGGGAGCAGGAGGCTTCGCTGTGCGTGCACTGCGGGGAGGGATGCAAGTGGAGGGGGCGGCGGGGGAAGGGCAGGTGCTGGGCTGCAAATAGCTTCACAAATGCAAAATTAACTATAAAGCTGATGACAGAAAGTGTTCCGTAAAAAAGAGAAGCAAGGGACAAAAAAAATCCCGTAAGATTTAAGACTCAGCAACATGGAAGAAAAAAGAAGCAAAATGAATTAATATTTTAGCCAAATATAGATATATAGGCATTTGTGCAAAGTTTGGATTTTTCTCCAACAATGACTTAAAAATACATATTTTTTTTTAATTTCTGTTTAAGATGTTAAAGGATGCTTCACAAGGATTATTAGTTTGGGATGGATTTTTTTTAAATCAAGGTAGACAATTAATTTCCTCTTTCTGGACATGCAAACCTTATGTCTTTTCATAAAATTACATTCATAGCCATATTTTTCATTGTTCATGCATTACTTTTGAAGCAAGCTTTATATTTCCTTCCTCCTTTAAAGCAAAAACATATCAAATATTACAATATAGGCATAAAAACAATTGAAATAATCGAAAGGTTAAACTTTATTTTTCTTTGCTGATTGCATTATTTGAAAAATAATATTTTCAAAAAAAAAATTATTCATCTGACTGATGAAAGAAAGTACCTGATACATATTTTTATTCAAATATTACTCCCGTGGAATATTGGCAACATTTTATGTTTCAGCCTAAGCTACAAATTCCTTCAGAACAAATCAAATGTCTTTAAAGAATATTTCTGTTTGAAAAGGAATTAAGCTTTCCTGAAAGAATTTTAAAGGTTGTGATATTCGCAGTCTGATAAAGCAGCACCTTTAATGAAATTCTAATTAGCAATTTCATGCACTTTGCTATTAGTCATATCAGATTAGTGCACATTTTCACAGCCTTCCTTTAATTAAGTGCACTTATTCCAAGTTTCAAACACTTTCCTTATAAGATGAAAACTGTGCTGAAATGTTATTTAGTAAACAGCAGACGTGTGAAATTAAAGGTGTGTATCTGTGTGCTGATGGACATTTTTAAACTGTCCACAGATTTATACATTTATAGTGCTTGCCAGCTGTTTATGGGATTTGTTTTATTCTATTTGTTTGGATGCGCATGCCCTTAAAAACGGCACAGAGATGATGTCCAGTTTTTCTTCTGGATCAGAAGATAGCCAAAGTTTTTAGTGGTTGGCTCATGCACAAATTTCAGATTCAGGCAATGAAATCAAAATTTGTATTAAAAAAAAATTCAGACAGCACAGGCTGAAGCACCCAGGTTATTTTCTGTCACATCACACTGCGCAATCGCAGCAGGGCCCTGGGTGTAGATGATGCATTGGGGACCCGATATTTTACCCACCCAAACCATCAGCAAAATGCCCGTATACCTTAGTGGGGGGAGGTGAGGCCTTATCTCTTGTGTAAGGATATTGCATTGCAAAGGCAAATACTTCTAAAATACTGCACATAACACTCGTCTCTGTGCAAGCTGATTAACTTATGGTCAGCATTGTAAAAGGTGAGAGATTACAAACAGTGCATTAATTCGCAGCGCACCTTGTTTTGCATGATAGGAGCAACACAGGGAGTGATTTAACACACAAAATGATAAGCAAGCCTATTATGTACATGCAGATAAAGAATATAACGCATTTCTTGCTCTTCCCACAGCGTGCAGCAATAAAAATCCCAATGCAACAATTTTTCACATTTCCCATATTTTCTGAGAGATCTGTGAACATTTTCTAGCTCTCCAGAACAGAACGTTTGGGTTCGTTTTGCTTTCAGGCACTCCTTACCAGGTAGGGCTTCTTGGGACTGCTGAGTTCCAGGATTTGCATTTTATTGCATTAGCTAATTGCACGTGTTTTTAAACACATGTTCTCTTGCTGATGTCATTCATTTAGACTGTAGCATTTCTGACATTTTTAGGTAGTCCCCCAGGCCTCGTAGCCCTCTTAGCAGAGTCCTTTCAGTGAGGGGTGTTTGCTTTATGATTACTGACTGACATCTCAATAACGTGGAACATATTGAGTAGTGCATGTCTATCGAGCAGCTTTTTTAAATGCATGGTCCACTTTGTCAAGTCATGTGCGAGCCATAATTTAGGCTAATAATTACCAGACATGAATGCTATGAAACATTGATGTCTACACTTTTTCCCCCTCTAAGTACTGAATTTTAATACATTCAGAAAAGGTTTTCCAAAGGCCAAGATAAGCCCCCCAAAAAGCTCATATGGAAGCACTTTAAAAGTGATAAATGATTTGGAATCTACACTGTCTACTGATGTACGTCTCAGGAAAGAAAATTAGAGCTAACAGGTGTTAGATAGGGAATGGTGAAGCATTTTAATAGAATTGTCAAAATGTTGTTCCCAGATGCTGACATTAATGCATGCAACAAGGAATGTAATGCTGCACTGCCATTAAATGATTATTTGTTTAAATTTCAAGTCGATGGCAGGAAATCCTAACTTTGTCCACTACTCCTCTGTACAGGCCATCCCTCCTGTGCTTTCCTCTATGATTTGCATCAAAGTGTAATGGTTATATGGCTCACATCTGCATGCTTTAAATAATCCATGCCTGTCAAATTTCATTTTTTCCTCTCAGATCAGAACCATCATAACCCTTCTCCGCCAGCCTTGAAGTCAGTACAAATATATTTGTACATTTGGGAGAAAATAATTTAAATACTACAAGTTATGGGATAATTAATCTTTGAAGTATTTTCTTACTTCAAATATATTTACTAAGTAATCTGCATTAACTTGTGATTATTGCGTATTTGTAAGGTATTTTCCATGTAATCACAAAGTAGTTACATGGTCATACAAATCTTGTAAATTATAATGATACTGGGGGGAAGGGGCATGAGGGGGGAGCTCTGCTGTCTGCATTAAAAAGCTTTTCCAGAAATCTTTGGAATTCTCTTCAGTGAGGTAGCCTGAGAAGGCAGAAAAAGCACGTCCTTTAGAGATTACTAGAATTTCTGCCAACCAAAGGGATCCAATATCCATGTACAGTTCAGCTGGATGAAGGGGGAGAAGGGAGTGGAGATAGCGACATTATTTTTCTTATCCCTTGTTTTAACAGTAAATTATTAATTTAAAAGTTGCTGTTATTTTTCAGAGGAATTGCTGCAGTTTCCAGACTGCTGAAAGCTCAGCAGCCATTCGTGCTTCAAAGACAAAAGAGAGATTTCTCTTTTTAATCTTTGCGGAAGCCTAAATAGGATGTAGCCTGTAGTCAGCCCATCTCTGGCTGTAATCTTGCCAGAGCTGCGCACACATGCATAGGCGTGCTCACAAACACAAGTGCGCACGGAGCCTTGCAATCCCAGCGTTAATAAAGCTATTGCTCCAGCACGGTGGAAAGCAAGTGAGCAAGCTGGGTGATTATTGCCTTTTTTAAATACTTGGGAGACAATAAACAGACATTAGGAGAAATGAACTGATTAGAAGTGAGCATGAGAGTGAGTCAGATGAGAAAGGTGGAATGGAAGAGCCTCGGCTATGCAGCCATCAGGGGAAACCTCCCGTGGTATAAGAGCAGGGCTGGTGAGTCCGTGACCAGCGCTCTTATCTCTCTGCAGAACCCGTGGTTAAAAGCCAATGCCTTTTTGGAAGCTTTTCCTTACAGATGAGATATAAAACCAATGCCTGCCTAACCACTTATGTACATTAATGATCCCACAGTGCTCTACAAAAGAGGAAAAATATTAACTCAGGCATCATAATAATATTCTGCTTACTTATAAGCCCTGTACAATTTAAATTCAATCTGGTGTTATGTTATTTTGACTTCCTGACCCAAATTGGCTTGCGTGCAGCTCTGAGCTGTTAAGCAGATGATTGTTCCATCCCAGCAGCAGATCCATCTCTCTGGTGCCTTGAAAGGGATTTCTTAGCCTGCATTTCAGCGAGCGTCTTCTGGAAAAATGTGCCGTATGTGAAACCATTGGCTGAACACAACACAGCATCCACAGGGCCATTTTTACTGTACACACACATCCTTCATTTCCTATGAATACACCATTGCCAGAGACTGCAGATGGAGAAAGGCTCTCAAATCCCTCTGTTGGTAAAAAGGCGAAAATGCTCCAGAAAGATTTTCCTCTCCTTTTCCATCTACCCACAGCTCCTTCAGACAGTGCCCACCCCACGCAGCAAAGTGCAATGCTGTGAATGTCAGAGCCAGGCTCTCACTTTACAGCTGAACGCTTGGGAACAGAAGGGAGAGAAGCTCTCCTGGTTCCCGTCCTGCCCGGGTTTTCCTGGGAGAGCCCCGCTGCCCGGGGACCTGCACCCCCTGAAGCTGCTTGCACCCTGCATGCTCTGTGAATTAGCAGAGCCAAAGCAGATGCTGCATATGGTTGGTGAAACAAAACAGACGGCTCCCTGGCGGCTGCAAAAACACTGCCCCGGCTCGCTGGAGAGGGGCCGAGTGGTCAGGGGAGGTGGCGTGGTGGGGCACTCCTGCTCTGGGCAGCTGGAAAAAAGCTCCTGGAAGATGGAGTTGCTGGGAGAGCGGACCGGCTGATTGAATTCCTGCACATATTGCACTCGCAGTGCCCCCTGAGCCTGCCATTGCCCTCCCTTGCTTTCAGATAATACTGGGTGCTCGCAAATACAGACATTCTGCCTGGGAAGGCCACATGAAGATGGGGCCGCCAGATTTCAGGGCACAGGCTGGAGCCAGTGTAGTTACTAGTCAGGTAAAACTCATGCCTCACTTAACCCAGCCCACTTCACTGTCACTGAGCACCTGGCAGAGGGCTGCTCATACAACTGCATGCAAACACACCACACCGCAGCTCCACACTTGCACGTGTGATGTACTGGTGCTGTCCAGAGAGCCGAACACAACCAAAGATGTCCATGAGCCACTCTGGTATGTGCTAGGGTGTGAAAGAGATGCCTGTTTGTCATGTCCTCATCAGAAATTTCAATAGACTCACTTCACTGGGGAGTTCTGCTAAAATGAATAGCATGAAGCATCTTGTCATCGTTCCTTCAGAAAGTAGCATGGTCCTCCCCAGTCTGTTGTCCCGAGCAGAAGTAGGAGTTTGCTTGCTGTCACATGATTGTGTGCAATGAAATGAGCTCCAATCGCCATTTACGAGTTTTTACAATCAACCATATGGTGAAAGATTGCTTGATAGCTGTGCCTGCAAATTTCTGTTTCTTACTGTCCTAGCAAGCAGCTATAAGATGTTTTTCGTTGCACGTATTTTGCAGTAAAATGCTAGATTCGTACATTTATTTCAGTACCATTAATGCAGGCAGCTCCTATCACTTTAGAACCTTTTTTTTTTTTTTTTTTTTTTGTCTAAGATACATTAATTCAAGATGGAATGGGTCAGAGAAGGGTTGCTAAGATGCTTCCCTGATGTGGAGCATGTATTATGATAGAAGATGACAATTTTCTTCCTTGCCCAGCTTTGGAAAATATGAGGTTGAAGGTATTGTTGTCTATACCACTACAGGATGAACTAGACAACAATGTTTAAAGAAAAAGAAATTAGTATAAAACTAGTCATGAATAAGTGGAGGCTTGGAGTATGAAGGCACCTAGCCCCAAAAGGAGCAAGGGTCTGTAGCAGTCTTCCAATTATTGGTTGCATAGAAATGCAATCACTTTCAGCACTGAGCTTTAATGCACTGGGAAGCAATGAGACACTTGATCCCTGGTACACAGGATGTGTTTTCCTGTAGGGAGTGATTTACAAAGAGCAGATATAAGCACGCAGCAGAAAAATTGGTTTGATGAGTACCCTAAGGTCCAATGTGACAAGAAATAGAGAGAGAACTCAGTTCCTGTGCTCTCACCTGAGCTACTGTAGAGCACATATAGTGATTTATTTCATTATTCTTACTTCACAACAGAATCCCCCTCTCAGCCCTCTTTGGTAACTTACCAGAGAGGTAACAGTGAGAAATTGTCGTGTCTCTGAAAGAACCATCTCGCTGGGACCAGGCAGGATAATCATGCCAGAGAGCCACAACATTATCCTTCCAAAGAAATAGAGGGAGTCTTGTTTTCACTGCTTTTTCCGAACCAATTCAGAACATTGGAAAATTTCCACAAAGGTAAAGAGAGAGGAAGGAACATGTAGACAGGGAGTAGGAGATTCAAACATTTTGACCAGTTCATCACATCTGTTAGAATTTTGACCTTTTTTTTTTTAATTGAATGCCCAACACAGAATGGTTGAAATGAAATGTCTTCTAGAAAATAAAATACCTCTGAGCATGAAAGACTTTCTAGGAATGCTCCAATGTGATATTTCATGATGGCTGTGTAAATCACTTCTGTGAAGCTTTTCCATTTGAAGGAAACAGCTTACTGGGACAGGAAAAGTCGCCTCGGCCCCTCTCCCCTGCAGCGTGCTGCAGCAGGGGGTGTTTTGGTGCAGGGTGGTCCTTGGCCCTGGTCACTGACGCTGGCCAGACCCTGCCCGCACCCCGTACCTCCCAGACCAAGCTCAGATTCAGAGGACGGTTTGCCACTGATAACAGCCCTGGTAGGGAAGTTCTGGTAAACCAGCGCCCACCCCTATAGCTGTTGATGGGGTCATCTGGGAACATTTCCGAGGGCCTGTCCTTCCCTGCGAGTGGCTGAGGTAGTGGGGGTTATTCTAAATACTCGCTTTGGGATGAGAGAAAGAGAAGGTAATTAAGTGTGGCAAGACATCCTTCTACAGACAGGCAGATCATCAGGGAAAACAGGTGACCTCAGAGGCCATGAGAATATATCAGAAGTGTCTCCGCTCATGTAGGAGAAGACACGGACCTGGGCCAGACCTTCAGCTGCTGCAGAGGGGGCTCTGGTAATTCACATCAGCCGAGGAGCCCCTTCACCCCCCTCATGTAGCAACAGTGCTGCTCCCTGCGTGGAGCTGAATAATCTTTCTCCCAGCAACTCTCGTTTCCGCCAATATTGAAGCATGCCCTGACCCCAGGATCACTCCTGCACTAGCAGAGAAAACTCCCTCGGCTCAGCCAAGGAACGTGCACATGAGCTCTGCATAAGAGAAGTATTTCACCCAGACAATATTTCTTGCTTAAAGTCGTCATTCTCCCCACAGCATTGCCACTTACCCAGTACGTGAATGCTTTTCATTAAACGCAAATAACATATTTTCTATCGACTCAAGCCTACGCTCTTTGTACCATTCATCATTAGGCATACCTAATATATTTTGCAAACCCCCAGTTCTCCAGCTTTCTGCCTTTTGAGGCATTTCTGAAATCAAATAAAAATATTACACCCCTGTTTACTTTTAGACATGTATTTTTTTCAAAGCAAATGCATTCTGTGTTTTAAGTAAGATACCACCATGTATTTATGGGAGTTTAATAAGTTCTTCCATTAATAACATAGACAAACTAATTTACCAGAATGTGTCTGTTTTAAACTTTGGGAACAAAGAGTGGGAGTATGAAAATCAATCTTTCCTTTGTACTTGAGCCACTGACCCATTAAAGCTTTGAAGATCATTTCTTTAAGAAATTGTGAGGAGTTATTTAACTACAAACAGCAGCTACCTTCCCATTCCAGCTGCGTAATCAAGCGTAATAAATTAGAGGAAAAAAATAAAGGTTCACTCAATTTTTTTTTTTTTATAACTTAAAATTCTTAATAGCACTTCGACAAATCGGCCCACAGCAGAAAAAAACGGCATTCTTCCTAAGACGGCTGTTTAGCACAAGTTAAACCATTGCTTAAAAGGTACTTTTTGTCTTTAATGATGGTTCAAAAATGTTCTTAGTTGCCTAAGCTTAATTATTTAACTCAAATTAATTGTAAAAGTTACCCATCACTGGGAAAAGTTAGCAAACCTGTGAACTACAACATTGTTACAGCTGCATGCATGAATATGTAAAGCAATTCCTTTTTGCTTGAGACATGAACTCCTAATGGCATTACTTATTGTTAGTTATCATTAATAACTGTTTCACAGTTTAGCACAGATAATATGCTCTGTTATGTAAGAGTGGAAATTTAAAATAATCTTCATCTTAAAGTGCTTAAGCAATCTACATGCTAAACAATTATAATGATGTTCTAGTTATCAGAAACTCAAACGCAAAAAGTTTATATGGGATGTCACTAAAACCTGCCTCGGAAAGGCAGAAAAGTGTGAGCCTTTTTTTAAAGATCTAAAATATGAACAGTGTAATGATGATTTAAACACACACATAAAAATAAAATAAAATAAAATAAAATAAAATAAAATAAAATAAAATAAAATAAAATAAAATAATAAAATAAAATAAACCACTGAAGGGCCCTAGTTATAATAAAATGCACAAGATTTGTCAAAGGACTCAGATAACCTAAAATATCAGTAGCATCTTGCTGCAAGAAAGCTGTTCAGGAGCCAAGTACAGTGCTCTGGGAAGGGGTGTCGGAGGTTAACCCTGCAGCATTCCCCATACCCAAGGCTGAAAGGACCACGTGGAAAAGAAATCAGAATTTTTGGTTGCTTTTCTGAAAGGTGTTTGCTAAATCTTCAGGGACTGATATATTTTCCAAACATTAAAATCAGCAGTCCCTTTCACTGCCCATGCAAGACACACAGGAAAGTCTGTGACAGAAGAATAGCTTAACAAATATTTTGCAATTCCATAATATAGGACACCATGCAATTTGCATTTTCAGAGACCGACACATGAGGCTTTGTCACAAAGTGTAAAAGCAGTTTATACTTGGGAGGTCAGTCACTGAACACAGACACAGCACTGCCCACACAGTACCTAGGTTGGCACCTCACTGGATATTTGTCTGCACAAAATTATGCGCTTCTAGGCAAGCTTATAGTCATTGGCTCTCTTTTTTTGCCCCCAAAGTGGACAAACATTAAGATTCACTTAATATATTCAGTGATGTTTTTCACTTACATACTTCATTTGGGTTTATTTCAATTAGAATTAACACTTAGTTTGCATTTTCAGATACATACATATTCCAAGACATTCGTATTTGCCCAGCAAGCAGGTCTGCTTATTGTTCTGAGATACTCCATACAGCTGCAACAGTTTGCAAGTCTGTGGAAGGTTTTTCTTTATAGCAGTATACCAAAATGCATATTCTGAGCAGGTGTTAACACATCATGTGGATCCACTGGCTCAAGGTCCAGTTCCTCAGGGGTACTTAGAGGAATATATTTTATTGACTGAAGGATTAAGTTGCTTTGAGGGTCTCAGCTGAAATCCTCAGCTTCACAGACTTCAGAGAAATGATGCCCTCCCTTTATTGCTACTATGGGTCAAGTAGTTGACTCCAGAGCACATTTTGACCAGCTCAGTGTTCCACTTCTAGGTTGCTCTAAAACTACCCCAGTTATGCAAACCTTCCCATTAAGGCAAACCACACCTGCAATTCTCATGAGAACAGTTTCTCCCAGACCATTTCACTGATTTCTCCTCCTGAAGCTGGTTGAACATATCTGCTGGAATCTTATTAATTATTAATTTTTTACTGGTTTTGGCTAAACAAGTTCTTTGGACTTGGTAAAAGAGTATGGGCACATAGTAGTCAGACAACGGGTTGCCTGTGAACTCTCCATGTTCAGCTATTTGTTACTCATTATTCATGACATACATTAGTCACCCTGAAGCTCTACAGCATGTGCTCATCCTGCAGGAAGCAAGCGCCGTCTTCAGCAGAAACTTGGTGGAATCCAGTGGAATTCATCTCGCAAGCAAGGAAATCCCCTGCAGACCCAATAATCCCATGGAGGGTCATCTGTGAAGAATGTACATGAGACCTTGAGCACCAAAAGTCTGTCAGTGACCACTGCATGCACTGAAGGTAACACCAGGAGCGGGGAGAAAGACGCCACACACAGATCATTGCCTAGCCAGTGGACTACAGCTTCTGCTTCTTGACCAAATCCCGAAGATCGCTGTTCAGTAATGTATTTAAGGACATGCTTGAGCATTCCTTACAGCAAACAGCATGCCTGTGTGCTGATTTTCTTTTTAACATACAAGTTAACAGCAAATGAACACAAACTGACTTTCATTCTTGCAACAAAATAATCATCCTTTTAATAGTTAACAAGACTTGGGGATTCCCAAGTGTTGCCAAAAACAAACATACTGATTACCCAGTACCAAGATAGTACCAGAGATGACAAAGTGCCAGGAACAGCATAAAATATGGTGGATAGGAATTTCAAAAACATCTAAGTCACTGAGGAGCTCAGCCCCCCGGCCACACAAACCTAAGTGCCTAAGGTGCTTCTGAAAGAAAGGGTCTATGCTAGAAATATCTTTGTTCTCCTTGATTCTGCTGTTGATAAACTAAATACATGCTAAAAAAAAAAATACATTTAAAGTCCTTTTTTTTTACAAATCACTGTCATTTCTCCTAAAGCATTCTTCTGATTTAGCTGGGATTCAGTTCATAACATCGTTAGAAAAACACGTTTTTGTGTCAATTATTAATGTACCAAGAGGTCTGCCCTAGCAACTAAGTCAACATATTCTTCACCAATGGATATCATGAAATACAGACAGCAATAGTGTTAAAAAACAAGCTTTTAGATCCATTTTACTTTGTTGCGACACTGCTTTGCAGATACTGAATTAGAGCCCATTTAAACCATTCAAGCATATAATCAAATTTCAGTAATGAGTTATTAATTAAGCAGGGGCATCCAATTCTCTGCTAACTGCCTCATAAACAATCGACAGGAGATTTGTGAATTTTGACTTCCTGACACTATTAAACAAATCAATATTAGGTTTCAGACACAGCAATTCAGACAGTTTTCCCTGTTATTTGGCAATTGTCTGCCTGGAATACTAATGAAAGAATTAAGAGCTGTAGATTTTGCATGTGTTCCATCAAAAAGATGCTTATCTGTGGGGAATTGGGGCCTGATTTGCATGGCAGAAGACTTTCCTTTTGTAGGTACAATTTTTCTCAATATGTCACTCATTAGTATTTATAAACTACTGAGCAGTGAAGCCTTCAGCCCCTATTCATAATGAACAGTCGTATCCCTGCTGGAGATACAACGGAACAAAGCCGATTTTTTATTTATTTAGTGGTCCTTTTAATTTATGGCTAGACTAACCTGCCGAAAACTCGCATCTAAGCATATCTCTGAACAACTTACACATGATTTATTTTTGGGAAGGCAATATATGTGTGTGTGCGTGCATGGGTATATGTACATATACACAATTAGCTTATTAGCAATTGGTTGTTTAAGCAATGAATTTATTTACATGCAGTAAATCCAATGCCCAACAATTACTTCTGAAAAAATTTCAATATCTCTTGCAGATTTACCTATTCTTTCACTCTGCCTCCTCACGAAGCCTGCCCTCTTGCAGCCGAGCTGGGGAGTCGAGCAGGGGACGCAGCATTTTACTGAATTAGGGATTAGCGCTGTGCAACGTGCTGGGTTAACCGTGCTGCAGGATGGAGCCCGGGGAGCCAGCACAATAGGGATGCCTCTTCCGCTGGCCGCCCTTCGAGTTGAACTTCACCTTGGGATCAGAGAGGGTTTAGCTTCCATAATCACACAGTCCTTGGCCCCTTAATGAAGCAGACAGGGGGGGCCACCAGCACCTGTTGAGGTGGCAGCTTTTGCCAGGAGGATTATCTGTGTGTGGAGAACCGGGCTGAGACGGCACGTGTCCGCCTCTCGGGGTGGCTCGTCCCAGTGGTTTTGATGGTTTTACTGGAGATTTCTGGATGTTCTTTCCTGAACTGAGTAAAGCAAAACTATGGCCCAAAATCCTTCCCTAAATTTTCTCCTCCACTTGTGTCTGCGATTCAATATTCTGCTCAAACTGTTTGTGGCTTAGAGACTCTACGGGAGGCTGTTTTCTCGTGTCCATTTGCTATTCCCCAAGCTCTAAATACATTTTTCCTTAGCTTCAGTGTCTCCAGCTCAGTCCCAGCTGCAAGAAAAATGCAGAAAGGTATATTAGGCTTAAAATGAAGTTAATGTTTCTATTACATGCACCTTAGTTTCTAACACAAAGCTGTCTCCTGCCAACAAAAATATTGAATCTTGTTTGGTTAGCAAAACTTGTGCTGTATTTACATAAACAAGTATCTAACAGTTTAAAGGATAAAAGCCTCGCAAGCGCAGAAATCAGTGTGAAAATAGGTCAGAGACCAAGTCTTTTAAAAACAACGGTGGTGAGGAAGGATAAAAGCACTGTAGAGTGATCACTCCCAAACTGGGTCAGGATTTCTTCTGCAGGAACAAGCCTCCTCTGGCATTATTTCTCCTTTAGGGTACTGACATGCAGGCTCTACCCCAGGACTCCCTTGTTCTAAGCACAGAGAAAAAGGTGGTCTCTGGCCCAACTAGCTCCTAGTCAAAAGTAAACGACAATGGATACACATAGTCAGGAAATGTCAAATTACAACACAAGGAAATTAAGCTGCCTCCTAAATGGCAAGGGGAATGTGGGATTGAATGCATCTTAGGTCTGAGTTTTGTTTTATTTAGCTTTTCTACCAGCCTCTCTCTCTTCCTTTATTTCCTTCTCTCTAGGATCTTAAGACATCTAACTCATTAAAAATCTTCTTTTTAATTATCTGCCAGGAAAAAAAATTAGCATAATTAAGGACATTTAAATTTAGATTAACAACCAACCTAATACGTGGCATTGCTTCCAAGAAAAGAACATTTCTTTTAAATGGGCATAGAACATCCAAAGATTTCATTTCAGTCTCTGTTTTGATTTCTGTTCAACATAGCACTGAAACCGTATTTCACTCCATTGAACATATCACTTGATCTGTTTAAGCAGTGTGCTCTCATTTTCGTGTTGTGTTCAGCTCCTTTTAAAAACACTTGCCTTGACGCTGTTCCCTGTGGTGGGCCCCATTTCTAAAAGGACAACTTCAACATGAAATGTAAGTAGGTCTGTGGTTCATGAAACTGATTGATCTAACATTCCCTTAAATATTAACCTCAAATCTACAAAAGAAATTCAGTTTCCCAAATCACTTTAAAAGTCATTTCAGGCATGACAATTGCCTTTGTTGGTGTTTGCACTTTGGGGGACAGCAAGGTTTTTTGGTTTTGCAGTCACACAAAAGCTTATTTTTTTTCTTCCCTAAAGAGCCACCTGACCAGGTGGAGCTCCACAATCCATCTGAGATATGTCCAGAGACCTTCTCCTGCTCAGGTCTTTGCTGCTACAGAGAGCAATAAGTGACACTGTACATCAGTGTGGCTGTTTGTGATGACTTCCCAAAATATTCAATAGCATACATAATATCTGTAAGAGTAAAGTCTCACAGACTTGAGTTAAATGGAGGGGTCACTCCCTTAGCGAAGGACACTGAACTGCAGTGCGTCCAGTAGGAGACTGGACTTCTAAGGCTCGCTCGCTGTATCATCAGTGCCCAAATGCCTAGGTTTCAGGTGTTTAGCAGTCTGAATACCTCAAAATGAATAGAAAGCAAGTCCTGAAGGCTTGGGAGAGTGGAGAGAGCAAGAGCAAGACCACAAAGGGAGGGATGCTGACCAGGCTGAACATCAGGGTTGTGCTTGGAGGAGGAATGTGCTGTGCAGGAAATCCTAGACAAAAACATGGGACAAGCATCACCAGGGACTGCCTGGGGATTCTTGCCTTGTGCTGCATTTCCATCCAGTAAAATAGACGTGTTCTGCTGTGACACAATGGCAGTGTGGTAAATACTCCAAATATCCAGTTCATCCCTGTGTCAAGAGCATGTCAGACCTTCCGTACATGCAGTGTGTATCTGATTTGCATCCATTCAGTGAGCTCTGGCATTGCTCTGGGCATCCAGGAACCCAAAATAAACACAACAGCCCAAGCAGCAGAGCCAAAGCATCCTTAGCACTTTCTCAGTAAATCCTGAATCTGCCGGTAGTGTCCTGCATTGGGGAAGCTACAGCAGGTGGCCATTCCCCACGGATGCTCAGCAATCTGCAAGGCTGAGCTCAGCCCCCAACCACAAATCTTAGAGGAAACAGGGTTTCATCAGCTCTGCCACTCACAGGGCTGCTCTGCTCTTAAGGTGAGAATATCCCTTCAGTGTGGAAAAATATGAAGCCTGAATAAATTAAAAACAGGAGCTGTGTTACACGTTACTGTCATTTAATTAACATCTCATAATGTGTTGCTTAAGGAATCAAGGCTCTATCAGGATGAAGCCTATAAACATTTTCCTTGTTTAATCAAAAATGTAGATCGCATCACATTTTATTTCTTCAAAAAATTACATACTTATTGAGAAAGCTATGATTAAAATTTATATTAAGAACCATTTCTCTGAATTAATTCTTCTCCTAAAAATTCAGTGTCAAAGAGGAACATGGAAATTAGTGTATAAAATTTCAAAATCTGCAAGGATAGATGGATGGGTTCATTTGACTTTATAACATTTCATTCATTGTGCACTGATAATGGCTTGTCTGTATTTATCCCTGTAACACTATATATATAAGCGTATCCTGGTATTGTAGTTTGGGCTGTTGACCTCTTGTTTAGACAGCTTAGCAGTTCCTAATATAAGAAAGTCTTTTTTCAGTTTTCTTTTTCCTTTCCTTTCCTTTCCTTTCCTTTCCTTTCCTTTCCTTTCCTTTCCTTTCCTCTCCTCTCCTCTCCTCTCCTCTCCTTTTTTCTTTCTACTTTTTTCCATTTTCTTTTTTTTCTTTTCTTCTTTTTTTTTTTTTTTTTTTTTTTTTTTTTTTTTTTTTTTTTTTTTTTTTTTTTTTTTTTTTTTTTTTTTTTGGGGGTTTTGAACTATTTAGACTGAAATTGTGTCTGCTACATGTCTGCCCCTAGCTAATAATTTATTTATTTCAGCCACCACCATTCAGATAAGACAGAGGGCAAGAAAGCTCTCATATGTTTTGGAGCAGAGCAAGAAATTTAGCTAAAGTGAGGGGAAGGAAGCAAAACATCTTTTACTATCCTTGAGAAAAACACAAGCATCTGGGACAACTTTCAAGCCTTCAAAAACCAAGATCGCTTACTGCAGATGTAGGTTTTAGCAGCTGTGTTTCATCTGCACAAGGTGTCTTCCAGCTCACCTATTGGTTTTGATGAGCCAAAAAATGTGTTGTGACCCAGCACTGGAGACCGGCCCACAGAGCCACTTCTCCTGAACACTCAGCCATTGCGTGTTCAGCCCAGTCACATTTAAATTCAAGACAAAACCTTCAGGGCCACTGAGGAAAGGGGAAAGAGGTGGCTGGAGCAGAGGCAGGGACAGACAATTGGGACAAGTTGTACAAGGATGGAAGCACGGACATTAAAACTAAGGTGGCTGAGGAGGAGACATGGATTCAATAATTTCAGGATTTTTTCTCTTTTAATCTTAATAGAAAATAGAAAAGTACATGCCAAGAAGCTGTGCTGGAATACGAAGTAAATGCAAGTTTTCTAAAGTTGAGAAATATCAGGATTGCAGTTGCCTGGGAGGTGTAATTTGTCTCTCAAGCATAGACAGAACAATACAGTCTTTAACTAAGTGACAAAATGTTATTTTTCTCTTCACAACCCCTGCCTTATTCAGCGTCCAGAGACTTACTCAGAGGACAAACTTGTATTGTTGCTGAAGGAGGGAGGAATCTGCCTGGCTGCAGGACAAGGAACAAGGCAGGAGAGGAACAATGGTCTTAGCCTCAAAGTAGGTGAGGTACCCTGGAAAATGGTGTGCTGTCCTTGCCTCCACTGCATCCCTGCTGGATATCCAACAGCTGTTGTCAAAGGTGGTCACTGTGTGTGACTCCCCGTTTTCTGGGTGACTCCCCGTTTTCTGGGTGAGGGAACAAGCCCAACCTACAAGGCTGCAGAGCTCTCTTGGTTGGAGCTGGCATAAAGAGGAGCTGTGCTTTAGGCACCAAATGCATAATTTTGGTGTCGTCTTAAATTTCAGACCTTTCAGACTAGTAACCTAAATTAGTGGATGTTTTGCTGTCATCTTCTCAGTACTTCAGTCCATACTTGTGAAACACCCTCTCCTCTCACAGATGCACTCTGCAAATAAATTCACTGATGTTTGTGAAGCAATTACTCACCAGAGCACTGAAGCCACAAACTCACCGCCAAGGACACCCATCAGTCACTTTTCAGAGGATAATATGAATGGGGTACAGTAAATTAGGTATGGGATCCACACTGAATAAAGAAAATATAGTACTTAATAACTACCTGAGGCATTCTGTGCCCTGAATGAGGCCAGAGGTTTGCGAGAAAGAATAGCGTGTGACAATGTAATTAGAGGCTGTGCCACAACGGGGACATGTGAGAGGCTGAAATACACTTCTGAGCATGTGAATACAACCCTACTGTCCCTTTTTCATGTGTAGGAGATTGTGAGCTTGAAGGGTCAGTACAATGCAATGGCACGCTGGGTTAGTGTTTGCAACTGATATCTTCTCCCCCATATGGCATCAATGGCAAAATTGCATGCCGCTTCACCTGGGAAAGTAATGCAAGTAGCTTTTGTTACCCTGTTCGCTGAAAGGAAAAGACAAATTGGCCTGGAACACATACTAAAATGCTAGGCTGATCATTTTCTAAGCACTTAATTAAGTTATACTAATCTGAATTTGTATGGAGTTGTGACTGACCTTATTAAATCAGGTGTAATGAGACTGCATTAAACCTTTGCCCTTTACCTGTCCAGACACTGCAAAACAACATGAGTTATCTCACAATAGTTCTTCATATGTACTATTGATTACAGAAGTTTAATATATAATGGAAGTAATGATGAGAATAAAAACCAGGCCCTCGATCTTAAAAAAAAAAAAAAATCCTTGCTTTAGCTGTTTTATTTTTAAAAAATAAATGAGTGAGTTAGAGCTTGATTATGAGCATCATGTAAGCTTTTCTTGAAACTCAGTCTAGGCAGAAATAAGAGCCTTGAAACCTAAATTATAGGGAAACAGCAGTTCTTTGGGTAAGAAAACAATCAATCTTCTCAACGTTACTACCCACTTTCAAGGCTTACTGGCATTCGCTCTGAACCGTGTGGTGTGTCTGTTTGCATGGAAGAGGGTATGGTTACAGGTAGATATTGTGCCTGGAGCTAGAGGAACAGGCACTTCATTAGTGAGCTCTCAGAACCAGACTGTGTGGTGACTAAGCCAGTCCTTGCCTGGACTCTGAAGGTGGCGAGTCCCTCCCAGCAAGCTGCCCGAGACTTCTCTTGGCAGGTCCTCAAACCCAGCCATGCCTCTGGCCACTGAATATTGATGTTTGCCCATCTGGGGGTAATCGTGCACAGATGTGTTCATGCATGTCTGAAATGGACTCTGTCATCCTGACTTTCAAAAAAAGAGACTAAGCAGGCAATTCTCTGGCAGGTATTCCCACCTTAATTGATGCATGCAACAGAGTTGGTATGATTGTCATCAGGTGAATACAATTAAGAATAATTACCTTTCCATATTTCAGCACAGCTGTTTTACTCCAGAAGTCACTCTTTAGTAGCCAGTACTCAGTTTCTTTGGTAGGACACCTTGGAATCCACCAACTGATTATCATGGCAACTTCTGGACTATGCCCTTGTTGTGATTCCAGCCTTCACCCGTGCATACAGTCCACCATGTACTCCTGGAAACATCCTTCTGAGTAGGACCAGCAGGTTTCTCTGTAGTTTCAGCAGAGTCACAGTGGGTCTGATGCTAAACATGAACGATTCTGAGGTTGAAAGCCAGAGGTTAGAGAAATTTAAACAAAATATACAGTAAGGATTTACTGCAAAGGTATCAAAGTTTGGCATGGATAAACATCTGGTTAAATAAATTCAATTAGATGATGAAAAAAAATAAGAAAATCTCCCATAATTGCCTTAGCCTGCACAGCATATTTACTATTGAGTAGGAAGGAGAATCCTGCATTCAATGGGGCTAAGGGAAAAAAGTTTGCGGACAATGCTAATGGTTATGTGCAATCCATGTGCACCCAGGAAACTTGGGAAAATCTCATTTCATAATCATTGTGTGACACATCAGAGCCTAACAGGGACCTATATAATGAGAAGTTTTCAAGACTCTCTTAAATAATTAGTTGTTAATGTATTCAGGAGAAGGAATTGGAGACATGTCCCAGTAAATATAATTTTGTTTTAGAAGTTACTACCTATATCAGGTGAAGGAAATTAATCAATTTGGTGATCACATCTGACAGAGTGATAAAGGTCGCTTAATACCTTTTGAGCTTTTTATGCTTTTGATATCATATCTCATTTTCAGCATGAATGGAAAACTCAATTGATTTAAAGAAATCTGTGCTTTAATTTACAGCAGATGAAGCTTAGATCATCAGATATCCACATTTCCAGCAATCATTAAAATTGTATAGTTGGTGGCCACCTTTCTAGACATTGGCAGACTCAGCATGTAAACACACGAACAGTGCAGATTTCTGAGTGCTTAGCCATTAATTTAATTCTAAACCTTGTGCTTGGCTGTCTGCATGGAGGGGAACAGCATTCAGGTGGAGCTGGAGATAAACTTCAGATTTATGCTCCAGCCTGCAAGTGCCCACCCACATATTTCTCAGTAAAGTAGTATAGGGCTAAATCCTATGGATGGAAAGAGTAACACTCCACACCTTTTGGCAAGGTTCTCCATCTCAGTACAGTACCATTTCCTTACAAAAGAGCAGCGTTGCTTTTCAGCATGTAATACCCAACCTAGTAACAAACTGTGTGTACCTGTGGGTACTCATAGCCATTTTGGACAGCTGGGTACTGTCATGATTTCAACTGAAATATTACAAACCATTCAATGGCAAACCCAAGACAAACCATGCTACCACATATCAAACAAGATCTGGACATATATAGTATGTCCCCCAAACACAATTTACCACTGCTCCAGCAGTGACAAACCTTTTCCTGGATGAACCAGAGCTCTGTTTGTCCCGATTTCCACCATTTAGCTTTCATAGTACTTCCCATGCCTTTTTCATCCATTCATTTCCATCCATAGGGGGTCCTTCCTCTGCATGCAGTTGCCCCTGTCCTAGGTTTACTCCTTAAGCTTTGCTTCACCATACCAGAGCACCTCATCCTCACACACTGCCTCACTATATCCCTGTGCCAGCTTGTAATTTGCAGCTGAGCTAAGAAACTGAGAAGTGACTCCCCAGAAAACCAGTGCAAAGGCACTTAGCACTGCCCTGGGCTCAGAGGCTCTTAGACCAAACTACTGTCCCAGCTCTGAGGCACGATTTGAAACCACTTCTATGTCTATTGCTTCCACAAAACACTAATGTTGGCAACAATGTTCTGGGCCAGGATATTGCAGAACTGGGAGAACCAGAGAATCCTGTACACGAGCATTTTTGAGCTGGAAAGTTAACAGTTAGAGGTAGGTCAGGCATCAGCATGTAAAGACAGTCACAGTATTCCAATATACCTTACATCAACACTTTAAGTCACATGTGGACTACCATAGTCTTATGTGGTTGGAAGAACATAGGCCTTTCTTCTTACATTCACTTACTAATGGAAAGAATACTCACGTCTTGTGTGAAAACTCCTAATTGTACCAAAAAAAAAAAAAAAAGCCATCAAAATTGTCCTATGCCCTAAAGGCCAAAGATCCCCAAGGATTCTTTGGGTAGCTGAAAATGAAAAAGAGTTCTAAATTTCTCCAGAAAAAGGAGACTGTTCAAGGACTGTTAAAATCTGGTTTTGGAAAACAAAAGATTATCTAAGTGGAAAGATTTGTAATATGTTCTCTAAAGTAGTCTTATTCTGGATTTGCATAATTTCCCTTTGAACTTTGCACGAATGCTGGGCTAAAGGGCCTTCTTTGTTCATCATTTTGTTTTTCTGTAAATTTTCTGTAAATTCTGCTTATAAATTTTCTTTAAAGGCTGAGAGAGAGAGGTTTTAGAAACAGTCAGATAACTCAAGAAGGTAGTCTTAAAATTTAAGCTGCTCTATATCTCCTGATAACTGATTCTTTGGTTTAAGCCTCAGACTTTGGATAGAGGGTTATGCTTGTTATAATGTTATTTACATAGCAATGCAAACGTGGGCAAGGTTTTGCAGATGGTTAAGGATAAATTCCATAGACAGAAGGTGATTTAAATAAAAGAAAAAAGCAATATAAATTCAACTTTTTATAGTTAATAACAGTCTTTAAATGAATACCTCATTTGCAAAAAGAATGATAGTAAGCCACATTAGTTACCAAGTTTTGTTGATAGCATTCTCCTTGGCTAATACACATACATCTCATACTGGAGGAGTGTGCACATGCATTAAAATGTTAGGAATATTCTGGCTTACCCAGCTCTGACACAGCATTCAACTCGCCAGGAATGTTCCGTTTTGCATGAGAAAGGCACAGCTTTTGTGGAGCTTAAGATATTGCCTTGTTTTAACAACATTTGCAGAAACAAACCACGATAACGATCACGCCTTATTGTGCATGAATAACTGCACTTTTCACGCTTTCATGGGAGTCTGGGAAAGGAAGAGGATGATCGTAGCTGAATGAGAGAGGCATCCGCCCACGTGTTCTGCAGGAATTACGAGCATCAGCAGCACGGCTTACGTGTTCACAGCAGGACCTAGGTACAACAGAGACAGCAAAGTCCAACATTACGATTAAGAAGACCACTTATCCACTGCCTGCCAGTCCTGGAAGCACCTGAACTCTGGACGTGTCTTGCAGCTGAACTTAGCCCTCGTTGGGTTGGTGCACCTCTGTGCACCCCAGAACTGCCCCACGGTCCCAGCCCCTGCAGCCCAGGCTGAACCCAAATACTGCTCCAAAATAGCATTTAGCCAGCCAGGGAGGGCACTTTTGGAGCTGGATGGATGTTAATTCCCACACCTGAGGAGACAGATTGAGCTGCACTTATGCATGCAGACGTCGCCTTACCTCTGTTTATGCTCTTCCAAAAAATAAAAAATAAAAGGTCCTTCTGGTAAAGTCTGCTTGAAAATTGTGACCTATTAGGCTACAGTAATATACCTGATGTTATGCTGCAAGACGGGAATTTAAGAGGAAATTTTCAAAGGCAGAGGGCAGTTAGCTTCCCAGTAGCATTTAACTTTTCATAGTATATGGGGGCTAGCTTCTAACATGCCTTGGAACAGCATCCTCTTTGTTATTGTTTATTTGGCTCACACCCCTTTCCAGAAAAAGGAAAACAATTCTGATCATTTAGAAAAACATAATTCTAAATGGATTCTAAAGTTTTGCTAAGCAATAAACTTTAAGAGAAAATCATATTACTTTAGAGTATTTCTGGAGACTATATCAATTCCAGACTCCTTGCTATTGTGCCATAGCTCTGGAAAACAATTCACAAATGCTAAAACAATCTAACAGAAATAAGTGAAGTAAGGATGAAAAAGAATAGCTTTGGATCGGGGGGCGTTCTACCACAGCTCCCATCTCCCTGTGTCATATGCAGCTCATGATTAGCATTTGGCTGTGTTTTGTTATTATTTTCAGCACAGTAGTAGAGTGTGCATTAATTAGGCTAATTATTGTGAGCTGTAATTTAACTCAGTAATCAAACTCATAAACCAAGCATTATCAAATTTATAAACTCAGCATGCTCAAGTGTCCTTAGCGATAATGAAGTTGCTGAGTCAGATTATTCCCTTGCAATTGTTGATGATGTTGGAAAGAGATTTGGACTGTCTTGCATTCAGTATTTCCTGCACCTGTGTTACATGGACAAGAAAAAATAGCCAATACTTGAGAGCACTTTGAGAATCCTCAACATGGTTAATTTTTTTTTTTTTAACATAAAGCAGCAACAACTTTTTTTTTTTTTTTAAGCTTGTTTTGCAGAGATGAGTTTGTTTTGATTTTTACTCCAGTGGCAATGGAACCTTTTGTGGCTTTGCATACTTCAGTCTCTTCCTCATAATCACGTTTGAGTAAGACAAACAAGTATCTGGTATCTACAGAACTTTATTTCTACAGATTCAGAAAATTTTGGCCTCTTTACACAGGTCAAATGTTGTGCCAACAGAAGCAGGGCTGACTTCCTAACATTGTTGTATTAACATACCTCAATTTTAGCCTGGGGGAGAGGGAAATGATGTTGTTTGGAATGAGATGGTAATTTACTTTCCATGCTTTCTCAGTCCTAAGGCATCTTTTCAGGATGAGACAGCCAGCTGTGTAAATTGAAATTGGTGAACAATTGTCCACTGGAGGCTCTAACATCTGAAAAGCAGAGTTATATGCTCTTCTCTGTCCATGTAGAATATGGTGTTTTCATTTTACAGGGATAAGGGATTTACTGTTAAATTAATGGACATTTCAAACTCCAGTGGCAACACATGTTAGTGCCTGCATTACTGGGAAATAACTTGCATCTGTGCAAGTTATCACTTGGAAACAAAAGCTTCCGGTTACTTTGTGATGGCACGAGAAAATAACACATTCGACCGGCGTGCCAGGGGAAATGAGGTCACAGCTCTCTCTGAACACCGTGCAAGTGGATATCTCATGTACAAGTTAGGACAGGCATTAAATTGGTTATGCTTCAACTTCTGATTTTTGTTTTCATTAACATCTGCACTATTATGTGGCCTGGAGCATTTTGTCCTTTTTGTAGCCTTCCTCAGTAAAGCCACAGAAAGCTGATCTCAAATTCACATTAAAGGCCTTGGATTTTCGGGTCATTCCTGACAGCAAAGGCTCAGTTCTGTTGCTTTTCTCATGGTATGACACCTACACCCCAGTTGATATCCTCACCTTCACGGTCTATCTTCACATCAGTTTTTAGCTGTACTTGGTGAAATCACAAGGTCAGCCTGCAGAGTACGTTAGACCTAAGTGCTTCTGGGCCAAAAGGATCAGAAAGCTACCAAACTGTGAGCTGCACAGCACTATGTTTAATGGTCATTTACCCTACACACCGCCAAAAGCTGAAGTCTGTATAGTGTTCAAGGTTTGCGTGTGATCATATGCTCTGTCTGATCCCTGAACTTATCCCCTGACTTCCTGAGCCGAGAGCAGGATAAATAATAGGTCTTTACTGGTTCTCCTGCAGGAAGGTCCTGTAATTTGCAGGGTGTAATCACAGTGCTTATATGTACACATAAGGCAAACTTTCTGAAAAAAAATGCCTTGCTTCAAGTGTCTTGACCTGAGTGACAGCAAAACCTGGTAGAATTCATAGAGTTGTTGTATAACTGCAAGTTAGTATAAGGACACAAAATTATTGAATGTAGGTGAAAAATAAATGAAAATAGTGGAGCCGAAAAACTGAGGTTCTTCGTTCACCCTTCATTCAGATCCTCCCTCCCTCCAGAGAAGCAGTGGTGTCTTCTCTGTGTGCAGCAAAGCTGAGGGGTGCAAGCCTACAAGCCAAGCTACAAGCTACCTGCCCTGAGAAGAGAGAAATTTTGCTGTGAACTGAGTGAAGCTTTCCTATAAATGTTATTATTATTTTTTTTTTTTAAGTACATTGATACCACTGAAGCAATTCAGAACTTTTGCCCCAGCTCAGGGTAAGTAAACACTGCTCTAGAAGCTTGTTCACTACAAGCCATTTTAACCTCAGCATAAATGTTTTCTTTTTTTCCCTCCTTTTTCTTACTGTGCCTTGCCAGGTATAAGAAAAGACCATATGGTAATATTGATACCTTGTCAATCAGACGACAGGCTGTCATTTTCTATTTAAATGTTGTAGTAAGTCATTTTGGGGGGTAAAAGATAGACTATGTCTCTGAAATCTGGCAAAGCATTGAAAAATTGTACCCATACATTGGAATATTCTGCTAAGTACTAAAAATGACAAATCCTAATTTTCTCAGGCCTAATCCTGAGATATATTTTGTACACATAACTGCCAAGGTCAAAGGAAGATAAAAGACCTGGAAAATACCCTAAGTCCATTGAATATATCATTGTTTATTCCTTTTTTAATAAAGGAGTTTCAAGAAGCAAAAACATATCATTATGACTTAACTGATTCTCCTATAATAACTGCTTTTGATTTAGAAGATGAAATTAAATTAGCAGATAAGCTCTTTTATTTCTGCTCGGTCACTAGTGTATTCAAATGGATGCAACTTGTCCCTTTAGAAGGCACAGGAACAAAAACAAAATGTAAGGCAGTCACTTAGTAATCTATGTTTTGTATAACTACTTGGAAATTCAGCTTTGCTATCATTATTTAAAGCTCATAAACAAGACATACTGTCAGTGATTCCCGTGACTGGAATTCATGGGAATTGTCTAAACAAAATGTATTCACTCCTCTTATGTGTAACCAAATGCATAAATGTTGTCTTTTTATGCCTTACAGATGGTTTGTATCTCCAGAGATTTATAGAAGAATTCATAAATTGGCATCACTGGTATGTCAGCAATGTGAAGCAGCCTCTGCTCCCATTGTTGCCTGACTGTGAACCTGCCACTGGCTGAAAGAGTTTGCTTCAAATATCAGACTTGCAGTACAGCTCCAGTGTGATGTGAAGCTGACCCTCCCCTGTTTTGGGAGCTCCCTAGAACTAAATATACAGCTTGATAAGTATGAATTGTCATCTCTTTAGGTCATCTATTTCTACATCCTTTCATTCTCTTGCCCTGGCACTGCAGGCTAAGTAGACAGGAGATATTGATTAAGTAACTCAAAGGAAATGATTGTAACCAAATGCTCTGCTGAGTGCACCCGCAAAGAGCTCCAAAATCATAATAAGTGAACTGGTGCACTTGTCGTCGGGAGCAGCATATTCATCCAACGGTGACCTGTCAAATTGACTTGTTAGCATGGCTGATAATACTCCAGCATTTCCACTGCTAGAGAAGAGCAGGGAACATCACATATGCTTTCAAATAACTTACGAGGAGCATCACAAAAAATGCGTTACTCGTACTTTCGCAGACGATTTGCGGAAGAGCTGGGAATTGAATCCAGATTGCCCGATTGCTTATGCGGGGCCTTATACACAAGACCAACCCCCCTTTTGAAGCACGACGTTCTGGTCTTTCTCTATTTGACAGTCCTTTCCCTTGTTCTCATTTGTCTTTTGGATGTGCTGAGTTGCTCATGTGAAGATTGCTAAAATCACAGCACACAAGATATTGCCAGATATGATTTCTAAAACCCGTGTTGCATATATGTAATATCACACAGGTCCAATGTAAATATGTACAGTGCTTTATAAATAGATTAATATGAGACTGCCCACAGGAAGCTTACTTGTGGAAGAGCAGCTCACTCAAAATGAATCCAGGCAGGACCAAATGAATGCTGGTTCTGAGAAATTCCCAAGATATGACTTACACACCACTGTGGTATCACAGAGCTTTCCCTGCAGGATTAATAACAACATCTTTTGTACATTTCCCCCTCCTTGATCAAATACAGCAGCAATATGGAGAAAGGGAAGCAAACCTAGTCTTTTTGGAAGGATTAAAGAGAGATTCGGTATTGTGCGAATCATTTACAATGCGATTCCTAGATATGTATTCACCTTATGATCTACATGATTGTAGGTTACTTTGTTAAGACCATAAGAGATTAGGACAAAAGCCTAAAACTGGAATCCACTGGACAGTGACCTTGAACCTGCGGAGGAGGTCTGAGGTCAGGAGACTGAGGATCACAGCCCGGAGCAGGACAAACACCTATTTGATAAAAAACTTAATCCAGCCTGGATGCAACAGATACCTGGATTTCTACGGCCAGGTAAATGAAACATGTAAAATGGGACTTGTCTTGGAACATGAAGGTACCTGTTCATACAGGTTTGGAGATGAGACAAGATAGGTCCAAAATTTCACTCTGGTTGGATTATGCACGTGTCCAGAAGGAGGCAGAAACAGCCATTTGGACATTTTTCCCATTTTGGCTTGTCCAACTAGGGTCTAGAGAAGTTTTTGCTGACTTCACTGATTTCCATAGACATTCTGAAATTTTAGTTATGGCAACAGTTGCAATGGTCAAGAATCCACTTTAATTGAGCATCTCCAAGAGTTAAGAGGAATCTGAGCAGCTGTGAGGGAGTCCATGGGACCAAGAAAGAGCTAAATCCTGGTTTCATCCATGAGATTCCAGAGAGCAGGGGTGTAGCTTGATTTACGGGGAGGTGCAAACTCTCGGCCGGAGAATGCAGAAGGAAGAGCCTCAGGGGGATCTTTGATGAGAGAAAACAATCTAGACATAAATAAAGACTTCAATGGATTTGTCCCTTCATTATTTTGGAGCCTGCTCCAAAGCCTCACTAAGTCAATAGAAGAACTCCAGCTGGGGCTTAGGTGAAGAGCTGAGGGTGCAATTTACACACAACTCATGTCATTCAGGAACATTTCTGCATGGCACGGAAATATGCTTGTTAAAGCACTGAGCTGACACTGAGAAGCATGCTGCTATTACAGGATATTCTTTCATTGAGTTACTTGTTGCTGTCCAAGAAAATAAAATATAGGAAACCCTTTAGTGTTTCATCAAATTCTTGCTCATTTCAAAGAGTACCAATATTTCTGTGTCTGGCTCACATATTAAAAAGTTTGCCTGCATATTAAGTTTCCTTTTTTTTTTTTTTTTTTTTTTTTTTTTTTTTTTTTTTTGTCATAGGCTTAGCTTCAGATCTTTCTATGACTTTTACTAGGGGCTATTTTTGAAGGATTCAAGTCTGTTTTGTCAGTATAACCTACAATTTCTAATGAGTGTTATTTCAGAAGAGAATTTTCCATTGGTAGGTAGGAGAAAATAAGGTTACCTTAAAATTTAATAAGTGTTATTTACTTTGTATCTACTAATAAATCCCACTGTACATCCTGCTTTCCAAAATGCTAGAGGTTATGATCTCTTCTTATATGGTGTCTAGAAGTTAAAGAAACATTTAATTATTTCACTTAAGGAAATCTTAGACTTTTCTTTTTCTACCTTTTGATTTTTCACTTGTACAGCCAGGTGACAATTTTACTATCACTAATTCTAAAAGTTTTTGAAAGATATTGTAATATTTCATCCTGTTCAGTCAGTCATTCTCCTTCCAATATTATGATGATATGATCGTATTTTAACCACAACATACAGATGTTTCCCATTTCTTCAGGGCCCAGTACAAACCCAATTACAATTAGTGCAAAGGCCTTCCTTGGACAGAGTAGATTTTAGATAAGGAATAAAGCATGCTGTAAATTCACATTCATAAGCATTGTGTGTGTATGTGTGAGTACATAAATACCTTGTAAACAGTGTTAGGTTTCTTGGTAAAAGTACATTACTATTACGATATGTTACTAACAATACTTGTATATATGCATATATACTGTATTAGCCCATTGACATCAATATGCTTTTTTAAATCAGCAGCAGAAATAAATCTGTATCTGTAGCTCCAGTGACCCTAATACATTGCTATCATTCATGTTGTTCTGCTCTCTGTTGAATTATACCATAACAGACCTCTGGGTTGTATTTTTTACATTCAGTTATGTTATAATAATTGCCCTGCAATACCTGGGAGACAATTGAAATGAAACGAGTGCATGGAGTTCTGTGGCATGAAATATTTCTCCCCTTGTACTGGGATCTTTTTAGTGCTGTTTTACTGTTAATAAATACATAAGCAGCTTTGTCAGTTTAAGGAACTATTTTTTTTAGTCATGCAAATTAGGTATCTTTGGGGAGGTTTTGAAAATGTGTTTGAAGAACTAATTAAAATGCTGTTACAAACAATAACAACCAGTATTTGCCAAATAGTTTTCAATTCATTAATGAAACTTAAACAATTTTTATTTGCTTAAAAATAGAAAAAATGTTTCAGCCCAAAGTTTCTTATTCCACCTTACATCACTAGTTAGATATTAAATATTACACACATAAAAATGTAAACATCAACACACAGAACCTTTCTCTTTTACTTATTTTTAATTTTGCTATTAATATTTTAAGTTTCCTCACTGTGTGTGTATGTGTGTATGCGTAAGAGTGCACGCATGTGCCTCTGATCTGGCTTATACACTGTACTAAATTGTTCAGTAAATACACTGCAGCAGGATAAGGTCTAACTGGAAGAAAATTGTTGTGAGTTACAGGAAATTAAAAAATTCCTGCAATACCAACCCACTACTCAAAGTCAATCTGTGGTATCCCACAATCCACTCGGCTCTGAAGTCAAGCCAGAATGATTTTTGAAGAGTAATTTCAAGCCTTATAAAGGGTCACATCATGTATTAAAGCCATATTTGCTTCTGTGTTTTGTAAATTTTGAACTCATTACTAAACCTTTGTCTCTTATACTGTACGTCTGGCTCTGAACTCCCCTTCATCAATCTGATCCTTAAAACTCCAACAGAAAACATGCGACACATTTTCCCTGTGAAAAAGTGGTAAAACATAAATAGTTACAATCTCAAGGTGCCAGCATTTAAGGAAGGCTCTAAGAAGCTTATCATTTTTTTTTCTACTTAAGATAGCAAAATCTTGAGCAAGAGGTTGCCCAAAACTGATATTTTCTGACCACCTTTGGGAAGTGGTGAGTGCCCTCAACTCCTGTTGACTTCACAAGAGATTAAGAAAGCTCAGCACCTCCCAGTATCAGTCCCACAGATATATATCTATATCTATTCATATACACACATACATATATAATGAACTGCTAACAAATGGTGGATCATCTACTCTTTTCCCTGGCCAAATCCTTTGTGAAAGGATCAGACCCAAGGTTAGAGGTAAAACCATATGCAATTTACAATAAGCAAAACGTGTCTATAAACAAAATACAATTGGAAATCTGGGAATCATTTATATAGAAAGTGCTGGCAAAGTGCAGGCATATGTGTACAGAACAGTGCAGCACCTCTACAGATTTCAGCAGTTCCATTTCTGAAGTTGCTAAGCTGAACCTTTATCATAACTTGAGACTGGGAAAAAGACACACCATTAGTTAAAGACAAGGGTTTTACCCTCACAGCACATTCAGAACTGGGGTGACACTGTACATCTAGAAACCCAAGAAAGCTGTGTGCACAGCTTGGAATTTGATTCTTCTAACCCCTCTCCCCTTAATAGTGTTGTCATTGATCTGTTCTCACTCAAGGATACCCGCAGTATTTCATTATGTGCCTACATCACATATTTACACTGACTGTTCTAAACCCTTCTATTTTCCCTGAATATTTCCTTTTTTTCATGATAATAGTCCTGAAGTGAATCAGCTAGAAGAGCCTGGAACAATCTAAGCAGGCATTCAAGGAAGATATCCAGGAAAGTGGTTGCAAAATTAGGATGAGATGCAGCTTAGGCAGGGACCGCAGCTCCCAGGAGCATGCATGATGAAAACTCACCCATCATGTGGCTTTCCTCTCTCTGTCACATGGATGGCCCAGCCAGGTCTGGATGTGGGCAAGAAGAGAGAAGGACGTATTTTGGCCATGCTTTCTGCCATGTGGAGCACATTGATACAGTCAGAGCTGTTCAGGCAGACAGTGGGTCAGAAAGAACCACCCCTGGTGTGCAAGTCGTATAAGCTTTCTTGAGAAGCCAGGAAATGCTTAGATAGCTACACAGACACCAGGCTGGATCTGGATGAAGCACCAAGCTCTACTGAAGCTCCAGCATGGCTGCATGCACTTGACAAGTAAAAATACCCATGTATTCCCCACACCTGCACTGTCTTTTCTCCTGAGCTGCAAGCTCCAAGAGACTGGTGACTGAACACAATAGCAAGGACAAGAAGAACAAGAGAAGATGACAGTTTTAATATCCAACACTGAGTCTAAGGGAAGAGGAATCCACCACTGTATTTCAGCATCAGGAAGCGGTTTCACTGTGTGAAGAGCTGGTACAATAACTATGATGCCACTCTGAGAATTGTGGGTCCTCAAATTAATTCCTTTTTCTGCCCTGGATGTCTTTTGAGGCCATGGGGATCTCATTTGAGCTATGTCTTCACAAAAGAGACAGTTCTACTAGTGGAAGAATGGCTTGGCTGGTCAGTGGCACCCAAGCTGTGATGGATGATAAGAGTAAGGACAGAGCAGCACTATCCCAAACCCTTCAGCACACTGGATAATGGAAGTACGAAGTTCCACTGTGTTTAAGTCAAGTGCTTTGGGTTTCAGTGGTTAGTATGAAGATAAACCTTTCATCTCTGTAACCACTGTTCAGCCTGCATTGGTCTTAGGAATCTATCTTGGTGCAGGAGAACAATGAATTATTCAGACAACCCGGTCTCCAATACTGACAAATGCTGGTTCCATCTATAGTCAACGTAAAGTAGCCTTGATGTTTATTTTAGCAACTTGAATAGGAAGCTTAAATACAACCTTAGTTTCCCACCTGCAAAACTGGGGCAATAGCATCCATGATACTCTAAAGGTGTGGATAGGAGAAATATCTTGAGAAAGATTGTGGGATTATCTCACACCATTATAATGTGGGACATAGTCATGATAGAAATCAAGAGACTAAACCAGAACTGGACCAAACTAAATTACGGATGTTGCAGAGGAAATCTGCTGCAACATGTGAGATACTAACTTTGCTCTGAGACAAATGAGACACAAATTCTTGTGCCTGATAAGACAAGACAGGTGAGTGATGTATATGATCTCCATGAATCCCTGGCTACCTCAGGCTGGAAATGGCAGTATATTAAGTCTTCTACTTGAAGAAAGAAATTTCACAAGAAAATGAATACAAGGCATTAGAGCTAAAAGAACTGCTGGTAAATATATATATATACACATATATATATATACACATACACACACACACACACACACATACAGATATGTAAAATATATTTGTAGGCTTGCCAATGAACATCAGGATAGTGATATGGCCGCTGGTCAAATACATGGGAAAGATGCTAGAAGAAAGGTGAAAGTTTACTTTGTTTTTATTGAAATGAAATTGTATTGTGTAGAAAACAACATGTTGGTGTTACAGTACCTAATGGATTTAAACGTATTAATTGTTGATGTACATCCCTTAACATAGGCATATGCTCAAAGAATATTACATACTCTGTCTCTATCTGCACTTATCACAATTGCTCTGCTTCTAGTGGAACACAGAATCCTCTAAGTCTCAATAAGATACACACTAAATGACATAAAACAGTTAACACAACAACCTATGCGATAATTATACATGTGGTTGTTATAAAATAGTGTTGATAAATTTCTCTACAACTGTACAACTGACATTTGGGGGTTGGTTTGAGGTAACGTGCGTCAGAACCACAAAATGAAGGAAGAGGCGTGCTTGGGAGTTCTGTGCGTCTAATTTAGAAATTTATTCAACCGAAAGAAGTCTCCTTGGAGGCCAATAGAGAGAGGGTCTGCAAATTTCCTCTGCAGGAGTGTATACATATGTCAGAAAAGGCATCACTCCAGTATGATCATTACAGCCCCTTGAGCACTCCATGTTAATTTGATGGCAGACCAGGTGACTCCACCCACATATAGGAATCAGATTCTTTGGAGCAACTTTAAAATCACTGTATGAACAAATGCAGCATCCCAACAAAGTTAATTCTTTTGGAAATCCAGTGGCCAGGAAGATTCTAAAGATGCCTTGAAGAAGCAAATATACAGCCAGTTGGTTGTAAATCAGACCTTCAGCCTGCTATGAGTGGAAAAATAAACAGAAGGACTCCAACTATACCACAAATCACACATTTGTTTCTATATGCTTCTCCTCTCCTCCTACTTTTACTGAAGAAAAAAAGAAAACAGGGAAATTAAACATGATGGAATATGACTTCTACTATCCTTCTACATTATGTAGCTCAGGAGACAGGAACAGCTAACTCACAGGAGCAGTTTTAGGGTATTTTGTTGTGGTACCCAATGCTGATGTATTATAGAGATGGGCACTGCAGGAAACCTGAATTAAAATGGTGGAAAGAAATTTAGCATATTTAAACATTTGCAGTACTGATGCATATATGATTTTCTCTAATGAATATAGGATGAAAAAAATAAAAGCACAAATGAGTAGGAGAAAAAGTGGCAGTTTATAATGGGACAGTGGCAGCTCTACCATAACTGTGGTTAGGATTGTTTCCATTATAAATCCAGGCATGCACTCCCACTGCTACAAATCACAATAAAATATTTTCAGCTTCAAATATGGCATATGTGGCCCCTGGCCAGGAAATTGTTTGGGCAAATTTGAGGTCATATGTCAGATATCAAATATTTTTTTGAAAGTGAGTCATAGTTCATGCATTTCTATTTTCACTATTTAGTCACACCCCAAATAGCTGCTGTACCACATGGCTCATCCAGAAAACATAAAGCAAGGCTAATTAAAAATATATCCTGAGATCTTGCACCTAAGATCATCTGATATATGAAAACTGTATTTTAAAATTTCTCTCATGACAAATTCAGAAATACAAGATTAGTTAATGTACAAATATTTGAGATTTACAACAAACAAAAAATTTGCCATGATGATGAGACATATGAAAGGCAGTTTTGTCAGAAACGTCAGCCTATGCATCAGTGATGTCACTACATTGTGTGTCCATCCCAGGACTGAATGACTGGGGACTCTCTTTGGATAACTGTCTGAAAAAGCATGAGAAAATGAGAGTCACATCCTTAAAACAGTAGTTCACCATATGGAAACTAGTGTAAGTATTACTGACAAAAAGGAAATTTCGTTCTCTTTTGTGCTGTTTATATAGAAATATTTGAGGTTGTCAGTCAGATATCCAGTGGCAGAATGCTGAATTATATTAACTGACAGCCTTAAGCCAGCTGATCAAATGGCCCTGGAGGTTGGGTCTGTTGTCGTGGTTTTTAAAGGAGAGTGCCCAGATCAGGACAAAGGATTCTTGGACTAAATCCTGACCTCCACTGAAGCCAATGAGGACATCACCACTGAAACCAGTAAGCACAGCATTTAATACATGCCAGTTTGGTTGTGCCTACACTTTGCAGCCTGGGCCCACAGTGGTGCACTGTATCCATCTGCTCACTGTATGGCAAAGAAATCTTGGGCTGTGCCATTTGCTTTGGAGATAAATTCATGCAGAGAGACAGAGGGAGTTTCAGTATACTCTGGTGGATGTTCTGGACCAGGACAGATGGTAGGACAGCATTGGATGCCACCCCAGAAAGTACCTCCAGTACAGACAGTCCCCAAGGCCATTTAAAGTTTCCATTTTTCCAGCCTAAATTGAGAGTGTTTCATCTTTCATATGAAACCAAGCAGTAGAGAGGACTAAAATTATGTAATCCTCTGGTGCATTTTAAGAAACAACATATTACAGAATTTTCTTTAAAAGGATTCCTCTATTTAACATGCCCGTGCATCAACATGTAACTCATTGTGCTTTAAGCATGACCATGGAGAAGTATTCATGGCCAAAGTTAACTTATTCACAATGGAACATGTGCATATCATCATGTGGAATTTGGGCATCGCTATAGTGACTAACATATTTGTGGCACCGCTCCTCCAGGAATTTGATTCCTAGCAATATAAGATCAGGTTCATTTCATGTTTATATTGAATCTTGCCATTGGTTTGGCCATAATTGAGTTGCTTTTGATAATCCATTAAACAGTTTCTGGAAAGCATTCAAGTGCTAAAGTATCTTTTTATTAAGCTAGTGAAAATGACTAGCCTGATTTAAAGAGATGCAATTATGAAATCCACCCTGGAATAGCTTAATATCTTTTATTTCATCCTAGTAAGATTACAATACAGACATACTTTTACTTAGGAACTCTTCTTTTAAAGGGTTACAACTGAGTGTTTTAGGTTAGCTGTAAACGTTGGCAATAAGTTAGGGAAGTCCCAAATGCAAACTGATACTTGATACAAAAGTACCAAGCTTCAAAAGAATCACTAGAAGTTCCTTCAAAAAATAGCAACTGAATTAATATATAACAAAATTATTATGTTCCTATATGAAATGTGAAGATATATAAATGGTCAGTCTCTGCTTCTCAAAAGCCCCTAGAAAAACTCTCTGCTTTTAACATACTGGACATAAGACAGTCCTGGTCTAGCCTGGAAGTCTGTACTGTGAGGCAAGTTTGACAGCCAACCAAGATACGTTCTTTTTCACTTGTCTTCTTTAAATAGCCATTCATATTAACTTTAAACACAGCTTCATTGCAATCCTGGGCTATAGGTTTTGCTGATGAACCTGCAAACTAGTTCAGCTAAAGATTAGTTTGATCAGGATTGCCATTGACTTCAGGGAGCCAGGTATTTAGCCCTAGACTCAAATACCACTAGATTTAAAGATGTTAGGAATGTATGTTAAGATCCAAATGCCAAAAGCAGTTTATACCCTGCTTTTAATGACACAGAATTTCACACTGTTTAAAATTTTTACCTACCTTTTTTGTTGCTTGAGCCTATCCATAACAAACTTCTGTCATCTGATTCCCTCATTCTTTCACATTTTGGGTATTATGGAGCTGACATAATCCAAGCTTTCAATCCCAATAGACTCACATACCCAGCCAACACATCACAGTAACCTCTATGTTAATTAAAGGGGGTAGCCATCTCCTTCTGACCTCTAATGGCTATTTATTTATCTAATTAACTGATCTTTAAAGAAAACTTTCCAAGAGACTTTCCAGGAGTTTTAGAAGAATGAAGAGCCGAATTAGCCTCTTACAGAATACGTGTTTCCATCACAGTGGTGACATAACATTTGTCCTAGAGGTGCACTTGTATGGCCATTTTCTCAACAGAGTAACTGCGCAGCCTGAACACATTCATCGGGCAGAGCTAGACCTCCAGGTGAGATCTGCTACCTGTACGATGATGTGCTTGCTTGTTGGATTTATATGATATCTAATTCAACATGGTGATTATCTGGCCACTTTCCAAAAGCCTCCAAAGCTTTCCAAAGCATGTACATGTCAGCAAAGGCCTCCCTATTAACTTCAGTAGTATTTGGATTAGGCCCTAACAGTTACAGTTAAAACTTTGATGGGCAGGGGCTGATACTGCACCTACAAGAAATGCATGACAGAACACAAAACTTGGGGGAAAGGTTTCAAACTTTTTCAGACCGAGGTTCCTAAGCTATCCAATGTGTAGGCTAAATTAGACAACCTCTGTGTACTGTCTTCTGAGTTACTGTGGCTCCACTAGCATCTCCTGCCTGTCCTTAGAGGACCATCCATCCCTTTTCCACCTGCCCTGCCATGTTTACCGTGGCACTAAGCACTGGAACAGAGCACAAGGACTCTGCCTGTCCCCTGTGCATCATTAGAGCCAGAAGAAATTATGCCTCTGGAAGCTTTGCTTTATTCTTCAAGGTAAAGATACATGGATAGAGACATCTAAAAAAAAAAAAAATTATCCCTCTTTCGCTAAAGTCTTGTTAAGAAATGTATTTGAAAAAGCCAAATTTACTATAACATCTTCCAAAAGGGCAAACCAGATGTTTTTTTCTATTTGAAACCATTTTTAATTTCCAATTTTCCTTCACTTTTATTGAAAAATAAGTGTTGAAATTAAATATGAAAAATGTTATGCACATCCAGAATAATTGTGTTCCATCTGGCCAAGTGAAATACTTTTACACATGAAGAGCATGTTTTTCCAATCCCTCAGAATTTCAGCAACAAAAACTAAGAATATCCTTTTATTTACACAGTTTTTAAACAATGATTTTGCTTGTTTGTTTTGGAGTTGCCAGCAAGCCAAGAAATCAGTCTTGTTCTTGGTGATCTCCCCACTGCTAGAAGGCAGTATGAGAGGGAAACTTCCATTGTGCTACGTGAGAAATGAAAAAAACACGGAGCAAGACTGGGAAAGAAAAGGAGAGGAGATAGAAGTCGGAGAGAGGAAAGGGTGAAGGTAAAGGCAATAAACAGGGATTGTGAGATGATTTCCTCCTTGGTGCATCCAAGGAGTCAGTATGGAAGATCAACAACATCCTCAGCATGGAGGATAATGAAACCAGCAAGAAGCCCAGAGCTGAAGAGTAGATAGCAATACGAAGCCCCCAGCAACAATTATAACTGACAGCACATTATTTTTAAACAGATCTCAGAACTGAAGAGTGGAAGGACGTTCAATTTTTCAACAAGTCAAAATTCCATGGAAAGCAGATATTGCTGGGGGCAAAGAGGTTGAAGAAGGTAAAGGAAAATCATTCAACCAAATCCAACTTTCTGTCAAAAAAGCTCAATTGAATATTTTCCAACAAATCTTGTTTAGGGCATATTCTTAAACTTGAGACTATGAACATTTTTTTAAATCTTTGCACTCCCATCTCCCTGTATAATGTAAATCTTGGAGCTCAGTTAAACCTGAATTCCTCTAAATTACAACAGTACTCTTAGAGTCAAAAGGTGTGTTCATAACAAGGATGTGAGAGCTGATATGAAAGTAGGCAGAGTCTGTGAAAGGGTTACCTCAGTCATAAAGGGAAACATAGGTATACTGATGTATGTGAAGAATATTGATATATGTGTCTATATTTGAATAAGATCACAAAATAGAAATATCATTGAATAAAACATAAATACGTATTTATTTGGAACTGACTGACTCAGTCATCTCAGGTAGAAGTAAATTGGTCATTGTTCTGAATTCTCCACAGTCCATCCCTTCAAAGTCATGAAATAGCACAGAAATGCCAAAAGCTTAAATCCTATGCCTGCTTTCTCTTCCTCACTGCCCCTTATACCCAGGCCAGAACTTCCCCACGAGGAACCTCATGCTCCTTGTATCTCTCATTTACAATGATGTTGACTCAAGTGCTAAAATCTTACATTTCAATTGTATCTGTGGACATTAGGCATCATCCAAATTCATTTGCCTTGCAGTTGGAGCAGAGCCCTCCTTGAACACATCAGTTGCAGGACAGGCAGTGAAGAACATGCCACAGCCTGGTGTCTCAGCTCCTAACAGGCGTGCTATTTCACAGCATTCTATCACAGCACTACAACAGGTGCAGGTCGTGGCTTTCTGTCCAGGCATTTCATCTAGTGTAAAGCATAATATCTTGGCAATAGGCAAAACTCTTTCTGGGGAATATTTTATAGCATACACATAGAAAAGCATCAAGAGAGTAAACACCAATTAGGGAAAAGGCTAAGAACACCGTTAACCCCCTAAGGTTCCAAGTAATCATTGCCAAAGTCTATTTATTCTACCTTGGAATTTGTGTACAACCACAGGGGATATAAAATGGAATTGAAATCCCAGAAAGACCTCGACTTTGACTCTGACATAACAAGGCAGAGCTACTTTGTTCATCCTAGCAAAGGTACCCATGTGCCATGAATCACACAGGATAGCAGCATTTCAGACTGACACTGCTGAATGCCTTGCTAGATTTCTCTTTGCCTTTTAAATTAACTCACAGTTAACTCTCTCTGCTGCACCTGCTCATGGAAGAATGATGTGTCTTCAGAAATAAGGACTGTCCAAAGATGAGCAGCATGCAGCTTGTAACCTGCCCCTGCAAATGCGGGCAACTGAGAAGCCACCGTAAATCTCCATTCATCCACCATCAGTCAGAAAGCTCTGGGGCAGTATGCAAATAGATGCATTAAACAGGAAGGGCAAAATGAGAAAACCTACAGTCTCCACCCTTTGTGGTAGCAAAGGCTATGGTAAGGACATCTCACACTTGAGGAGGTAAAACATCATGTCTTTCAAGCAATGAAAAATGAACAAAGACCAGCAGTCTCTTGCTGGCGACCTCCTCTGGGCTCTGTACCTCAACTGATGAGGCTTCAGAGCTGGGTTCTATACCAGCCTCCCCCAGTCTGACAGACATGGGCAGGGAGAGGTGACACTGTCCAGGAAATGTGACATGGACCTTCCCCTCCAGGTCCCCACCTTGGAGCAAGCCCGCAGAGCCAAGCAGGGACCTAAAGGCACATAAAACTAACAAGGCTTCTGGAAAGGAAAATGCCAAACACAGCAAGCTTCTAATGCACAACAGCAACAAGTTCTTTCTCACTTTACCTCCACAGAAGATGTAGACACTGAGAGCACAGCTCCCATCACAGCAGACTTGCAGAGCCCAGAGCTACCATCCAGCAATGCACAGCAGGTTAGCTACATGTTGTTTTCCTGTCTCATCAGGGCCAGTAGGAAAAGACAGAGATTTTTAGCTTGGGCACAGGGTCATACCAGCATTGCTGCCTGGCTTTCAGACCAGAGCTGGCAGGTATTTGCCAGCTCCCAGCTCTGACAAAGGAGGCTGCCTGCCTGTGAACAACCCAGAGCTATAAACAAGTGCAACCATTTGCATGGTGTAAAAATATGGACACTCTTGACTCTTGTTGATTTTGGTTTTACACTGTTGCACTACTCACATTATCCTGAACTTTTTAATGGCTACCATTGATCCAAAACTTTGCATATCTTCTGTATATGTTAAACTGTTGATGCCTACACTTTTCAAGCTTCCATTTGTTAGAAGAAATTAAGATATTTTAGTGAAAGCTTTAAAACAAAAATCCCATGAAAGCACACTTCCTAACCATAGAAACACATTTCTCAACCACAAAGATGTGTACACTGTAGCATAAGAATATGCATAGAAAATTTAAAGCAATATTCCTGGAAATGCAATACTATAAAACATTAAATATCACAAGTTAAATCTGAATACAATTTTTCTTCAAAATCACTAACCTGCATCTCTGTCTATGCAATATTTCTTTGGGCAATGCTGTATCTTTCTTGGAATCTTTCTCAAAAATACATTGGAATACCAAGGTGTGTTCCATTAATTATTTACCTATGAAGATTCTTCTATCTTCAAGAAAGATTCTTACTCCTAGTTTATTTTTTTCTCTTCAGAATCAGTGATATTAATGCAAATTTAACTCAGTCTTATTCAAAACAATAAATTTCTCCTATATTTACACTGAACCACTAACACATCTCTGCAAGTTCATTAACTTCCCTATAGACCAGCTCATTTGATCTGGAGAAAGACAGGGGCAAGATGTGCCAACGCTGCACCTGGAGGGCTGTAAGCGTTAACCAGTGACATCATTACTAACAGCTGAGGGCTGCTGTTAGCAGAATCAGCTGCTTAGAAATTGTTGTGCTTAAAAAGCCAGTTTACAGGCTGCCCTACAGCTTTTGGGGAAGGCGAAGGGGGGAAGAAATAAGAGTTTTTTTTTTATAGTGCTTCAGCTGCCTTTGATCCTGTGGTTTAGGGTGTGTTTGCTAAAGAAATCAATTTCTTTTGATTTAAAACCAAAAGTAGGGTTAAACTCATGCCTGATGTAACTCTTATGGACTTACACTAGTGATTAATATTTCAGGGCAGCGGCACAAGCTATTTTAGGTGCTGTGCTTTCTTTCAAGCACCTTTGAATGTATATATGAAATTCAAGGGTACCATAAACTAAACAATATTAGGAGTTGTAAACAGAGTCTGTGAAAACAGCATAGGAATCTAGTAACACAAAAAAGGTGTTTCAGTCAGGAACAAATCTCACAGAGTTCAAGACAGAAAGATGTCACCATCACTACGAAGATCTTTTTCATAAGGATAACAGGAAAAAAATTAGAAAAAGCACAGATGATGGGATGCCATTTTTATGACTCTGGAAAACATCCAGAACCTAAGTTGAGGAATATATTGAGCTTTCATTTCTACATAGATGGATCCCTGTGAAGTGTAACCTATACCCCTGCTGCTTTGTGTGCAATGGATTTCCAAGGGACTCTTTGGGGAGAGCATGAGATTATTTGCTGGACTCAAAGCAGATTTCAGGTTTGAGAAGTGTCTAAATAAAATGGGGGGGAAGCACTTCTAAAAGAGTGGCTCTTCTGATATTAAGGACATACCTTTTAAACAGTTCAGCTTTCCTCCAGTACTAATCTTTTACTCTTCCAATACTAATCTTTTCCTCAGAGAAGGATGACTTGGAGACTTACTGCTATTTTCGCAAATCATTTTATCATGTTTCCTTGAGGTTTAATAGGTGAAGCTGCTATAGGTTGTGTGATACAGTGCAACTAAAGGATGTTGTAAAGCCGAATCACATCTTTTCTTATCTCTTTGCTATATCAAATTAAATAATTGAAAAGATTCCTCTTTCCATGAGTATTAAAAATGAGATGTTTGGTGTTGTAACGTTATAATTTTATAGCAATATAATTTTGTAAAATACATATAATTAGAACCAGCAGTATTCTTTTGGAAGAGAAATAGGTCTGGTTAGAGTTCTTTAGAAAAATCAGTCTGCATTCACCAGCAATTCCAGAGAGTTTTTTCAATCTAGCAACTTTTTCAAGCAATGAATCATCATTACTTTATATTATTTTACATAGAGAGATAACTTATACTCTGGCTGATCGACAACTTTCTTATTCAGCCTTTGACATCAATTATCTATTATCTATTCTTCTGTCAATATCTGCTTTCTAAATCTCATGCAAAAGAATTACACCTTTAGAGAGGAAAAAGTGCCTTTACTAACAACAGAACTATCCAACATTTGAATGACTACATTTATTCGGTGCTCAAAAGGACTGGGCAAATAATTTAATCAGCACAAAGACACCCCAAATTTGTTGGAGTTAATGAGTTTTTGCAAGTCAAAACTTGAACATCTTTACTGTTCCCTTGGGAAGCAGGGTCCCTGGCAGGATCGTCTGCACATGCAGCTTTCCAGGCTGCTTTGCAGAGGCGTGCAGGGGATTTCAGGAAATCATAGAGATACGTTCCTGCTCCTTGCAGGTGCCCAGCTACTGTTACAGCCCCTTGGAAGCATGGCCAGTGAATAAGCAGGCTTCAGGCTACTGTAATTTAGGGAAATAGTTTGTGTGGTGTTACGTTTGCAAAGAATCACATATCTAGTCTTTGGTTTGGTTCAAACTCTGGGACTTTTCAGAAAAGCGTCAAAGTGTTCATGTCCTCATGGACATAGGATGGGTTGGATAAGAAGGAGACAAGATACAGAACCCACTTCCACAGCAGGTGTGCTGAACACGGGCTGCCCCAAGCACTGCATGGACGTCTGGGGGCTGAGCAACAGCCAGGGATGTGCAGGAAGACTTCCGAGCCTCACCAGGTTTGGGCATCCTCTCAGATACTCTTGTCCCAATTTTGGCCACCAAAGGGCTCAGCTGGACCACAGGTTTGATCTGTTCTTTGCACTAGGCTTGTACGGACAATTAAAAATGGTAATAGGACAGCCTTAGCTATGTTACTGTATAGTGGGATTGCAATATTTTATACAGGGTTCTTAATTTCAAGTGGATGCTGTTCAACAAAAAAAACAAAAAACAAAACAAAAAAAACAAACAAAAAAAACACTGTTGAAGGAAAAGCATATACACTAATAAAGCAGTTGTGGAATGGGCTGAACGGACACTATGGGAGTGGTTCAGGTCTATCAAGCATATAATATGCATTTAGTAAGACCAATTAATTTCATCTCTTCCTAATCTTCCAAAGAACTTTCCAGTCTTTGGAACATTAATAATCTTGCTCAGTGAAAGAAAACACACATATTTGAGGTGGAGGTGAGGTTTTTAAATTTTCTATTTTATTTTTTCTTCTGAAAGATTTTTCTTTATGTAATAAATAGCCTTTTTTTTTCATTTAAAAATTGAAGTGATATTGATGTATCTATTCCACATTTCTTTAACATCCACAGACTTGGCTGAGATGCTTCAGATGCTCAGCAACAGGTTTACTTCTGCCAGGGAAACAAAAAACCTGCCAGCAAATTCTCAGTTAAAGCAGCCACCACTCCTCATGGCTTTTCCTCCAGGCTGACGCTAGCTCAGAGTCAGAGTGTCCCAGCTTGTCATTGTGTATTTTAAAGCAAAATTCAATCACAATTTTCTCTAGTGTCATTGTTTCCACTTTATTTTCCAGCATTGTTATTTGAACACAGTGATGTGCTTCCAGAAATCTGGAAGGACAGAAGCTGGCAACTTGGATTTTGCACAAATGTCTTATACAATAACAAAGGAAAAGGTGAAAGTAACCAAAAGCCCAGGCACTTGCCACAACAAATGATGCAGCAGGATACACTAGGACTTCTTGGCAGCCATTTAAAGAAGGGATGTGGTGATCTGCAGCAGGACAGGTCTATCCTTTTAAAGTTATTTTGGTTCTCCCCAAGAGTGCCCAAATGGCTGTTCTGGAGACTGGGAGTTCCATTCTGCACTCTGATATTGGCCTTCATGCAGCAGAAGGGGAAGGTGCTTCTGAGCTGCCTTTCCACCATGTCCAGCTGTGTCCACTGCGTCCAACCAAAAAGATGCCAAAGTGGAAAATGGCTGGAACAAGTTCTCCCAGGCTCTGGGGCACTATACATACCCTGTCTGCAGTGACTGAGGACACCAAGCACCACGCAGTGCTTCCTCCTGCCCTACATCCTGCCATTCTAAGGAAATCCCCCAATTTTGGATATCTTTCTGAAGCAGCCCCTGTCAGAAGTTAGGGTTTTCCCTGTTTGATGCATGAAGCTGATGTCATCTTTGTATTTCTCAAGATGGTAGTAAAGATGGCATTAATGGTCATAAAGACCACCTGGAATTCCTTCCATATAGAATGGATGCACAACTCACATTCAGATCAGATATTAACCAACATCTTAAGTTGGTCTGTTCTCTGTATGTTACACATTTATATAAAGAGAGACTACAAAAATTTCTAGGAAGGTACTCTTCTTTGCCGTGTCTATGAGCTGGTGCCCTGCGTCCTTCAGGAGTTAATGAGTAAAAATATTAATAGATAATAGCTAAAGCTCTGCTTGCCTCCTGTTGGAGACATGGCAAGTAAATCCCTTCACAACACCTAGCAGAATTTTGGAAAGGCCTTTCCTCCTCACCAGCCATCACAATGCCCTGACTTTGAGTCAGGAAACACCATTAATCGCTGTGCAAATATCCAGGTTTGTGTTCTGGCTCCAGCATCTCTCCATCTTAGAATACAGATGCAGACTTATGCACCTCTCCATTATATCTTAGTCATTTTCTTTTAAAAACAAGATGGTAAGAAGGGGTGCGAGGGCCCATCCTGGAGACTCAGCTTTGGCCTCTTTTCACAGCAGCAGGCGGATCCTGAGATGAATAGCTGGGACCTAGAGCTCTTTTAGAAAAAGAAAACCCCTGCCAGTTGTAACATGTGCTACCAGCTCAGAAATAGCTTTCTGTACTATTTTTCAGTGCTTTTAGCTCCCAGTCTTTAAAGGGAGGTTCGTATTTCACAAAGACACAGACACTGCATATCTCTAAAAGGGGAAGAGTTCCCCACAAAACAAGGTCGTTTGAGGTTTGATGAGAGATGATATCATTTCTTTCACTCTTTTCTTCTAAATATTGGCCTGATCATAATATCCAAGCCAAGAAAAGGTAAAAATAATCTCAGCCCCTGGGAATAAGATTAGTAGTTGTTTACCTGCGAGTTTTCTTCTAATGGGTGGCAGGAATGAAAAGCCTTATTGTTCAAAGGCAGATAAATAAAACCCCATATGCTGTAGACATTGGGGGAGTATATGTATCTATACACTGCACAGAACTCTGCCATTAGCTAATAATAGCATTAACAGTTCAGAAGTTAAAAAAAAAAAAGTCTTTAATACTTAGTCTTAGCAGCTGATAATGTAAAATAGGGTGGCATTTGGAAGCATAGGATGATGCCAGTCCCTGGGGAGAGAAAGGTGTTAACTTCTAATAGCTTTTCAGTAATAGCCAAGCATCTGCAGTCCCCCATAAAAAAGGGTTTTTAAAAATTAATAGAGCTGAATGTGCTTCACACTGAGGAGAATGCCAGATTAATAAGCGCATTAAGGACCGCTTTGGATTGGAAATAATTATGGAAGATGACAAGGAGCAGAGGTGGCATTGGTGGTGCTTTCAGGAATGCATTTTAAAAAGCAGTTTAAAGAGCCTTCAGATGTTGGTATTATCCTGCGTGACCAAATTAAGAGCAAATGAGAAAAGTTTATCTGGCATTTTGGAGTATTGAAAGGGCTTAGTGTTATAAATTATACAGTATGAGGATAGGCAGTGGTGAGTAAATTCATGTTAAACATTATTGGCAGTTTAAATAGCAACTGCTTTATAAAGCACTAAATATTTTAATTTGGAAGTAAAAGTATATTCACTCCCCTTCCCCAAAAAAAGTGTGTTTGACTTATTTATTTGCCAGCACAACGATTAGACATTTTCTCAGTGATGAATTAGTGTATATTGTTCCCAATAGGCTGTTGTAAATGTAGAACAATAGTGATGGGTTATAGGTTTAGAATTGATTTAGAGCTTTACTGATGAAAAAGTTGAAAGCCACAATGACATCTTAATCTTTAGCTGCAGGCTAGGCTGTACACATTCAAGGCTATTTCCAAATAGGTCTAGTGTTTATCAATATTTAATCGTGTTGTTTCAGCTCTGTTTTTACTACTTGCTTTTTCAGCCATTACAGGACAGATATCTTCACATCGTGTTTCTTGATGTCATTGATACAAACCAAATCAGGCGGGGTTTTTTGATGATGTTAATACAAACCAAATTGAGTTTGGTTTCTTGATGATATTAACACAAACACATTCCAAGTTTTACTGTCTATACGATTCTCTAACTCAGCAGGGACTTCGTGCATACATTAGAGCTGTTGCAATCCTATCCGATGGGTGGTTAATATAAAGACTGCCATCCACAAACCACACCAGGCAGGCCACAGTCCTTCCATACCAAAGAAAGCAATAACAAAGTGCTATTTCATGTCTGCTTAATGATCAGTTTCTAAATACTAAAATATTAATGAAAAAAAAAAAAGTTTTTACATGAAGACGGAAGTCTGTGCAAACTTCCAAATTGTTTTTAAGATTTTTTCCTGTTATAGTCTAAAGGTGTATTGTTTTTTTTCTTTTACCTGATTAGGTATGTGCAAGAAGCTACATAAAGAATGCCATTAATATCCAGTTTTCTAATAACTACCTTCAGAAAACAAAATGAAAGAGAGAGAGAGAGAGAGAGAGAGAGAAAGAAAGAAAGAAAGAAAGAAAGAAAGAAAGAAAGAAAGAAAGAAAGAAAGAAAGAAAGAAAGAAAAACTAATATTGAAATATCTTCTAGGTGAGTGCTACTTGCCTGAGACAAACCCCACAATTATAGCAGCATCTTCCATTAAACAGTTCTAAGTACTGTATACGCAACATGCCGGAGACTCATTATTTCAAATCCAACTTCTCAAAGATTTATTTTTCTTTTGAAACAATTTCTGACAGCTTTTGATCTTCTAAACTGAAAAAAATCAAAGAAATCTGTTTCTCTGGCATATTAATAGCAAAGGAATTTCTGGATGCTGCAAAGTAGGAACTGAATATAATAGCATCTCAGTTTTATTCATCTTCAAAGAAAACCAAATATATTTTTGAGACTAAAAAAATAGGATACCCTACAGATTTTGAAGGGATGGGATAAACCTCTTTTCACAAGAAAAGATGACAAGAAATTCATCTTGAAGGACATTCACTATGCCTCTGTCCATTTAATACATTTACAAGCCAGCAGCCATGAGTTAATCTGGCTTTTACATCTGAAGCAAAATTATTTTATAATTGGGGCTCATATGTTTAAGAGATTTTCTTCTTTTTCCAAATTCTTTGGATGTTGTAGATTAACATACGAACAGACATGGCACTAGAGCGTACACTGTTGTCTAAAAATTATGCAATGGGTTCGTTAAAAAACATTTTGTAAAAGTTGTAGATCAGAACTTTAAAATCTTTCATCCATGGCTTCATCACTCCAACTCTTTGAAGGTATTAAAATGAAATAATTAATAACAATTGATTAGGCAATTATCAGGTTGTGTGTGTGTTGTATCTGCACATATCTGTCTATATTAATACAACTAATATACATTTAAATACTTAAGAAAGAAATACCTTAAAACCACATTTTACAAAGATTTATAAATTTTGGTAATCTCATAGAGTTTTTCTTATACAGCTGACTGTCAAAATATTATGTTTCCTTAATACCATTCAGCCAGCTGAGTAGGTCCAAAATATTCATTACATACAGGTATGAGCTTAGCTATGGCTGCCACAGGAAGTTGCAATCCCGTAAAGTGTTGTGTTACTTAAGGTACCCAAGCTTGTCAAGAGGAGGTCAATGTAAGTGATATCTCAAAGGAGGGGTTGGTCATTAAAAATTGATAGAAGATGTTGATTTCCAGTAATAAATTATACACACAAAAAAAAATAAAAAAAAATAAATAAAGATGATTTAGACTGTAGACAGTGAAGGGAAATCAGACATTGCAAAGAAACTGCGAACTGTGATAGGGCTGAAAAATCTTGTTGTGGAAACTCTTTGATTACACATCCTAGGCAATGAAAATCATAACACACACATGTCATTAACATCCAAAAAAGAATAAAATAAGGAATTAAGCACACTAATGTACACAAAGTGAATTGTAAAACCTGCAACCAATCTGACACTCTAAGAGATTTTTTGTGTATTATCCAATCGAATGACATATCTTCTTATATTTAGTAGAGGCAATTTATGGATACCATAAATACTGTTTTCCAAAAGACCTTGTCTTCATATGTATACAGAAAAGGCTGATAGTTTGATTTTATCTTAAATAACAACAAGAAAAAAACCTTGTTAGAAACATTTAGCTAACATAAATTGTCATCATTTTTAGTAGTCTGTGGCAGATTATACAAGGTGAGATTAAAAGAATTCCAAAGATGGCACTGCTGTCTTCATGATCAGGCTTGAAGTCATAATAGAGGCTATCATAACAAAACGATGACATTTGAAAGGTCACATTTTAGGAAAACTACAGGAAAATAGACTTTTTAAAAATCATACCTTGGGAGAAAAGATATGTGTTTGACTCTGCATGAAGTGGATTCCAAACTCATACAAATCCCTACCAGCTGTTTTCTCACATCTTATTTTTCCCTAGAAAGTCTCTTTACAAACACCAATTTTACAAAAAAAAAAAAAA
>VXAA01004381.1:11880-24527 GCA_013399115.1 Anseranas semipalmata
AAAAAAAAAAAAAAAAAAGAAAATGCTCTGCATGGAGCCAAAAGGGAAAATACTAATTAGTACAGGTGACAGAAGGAGCTGTCTTTCAAAAGTGGAAGTGGCCAGCTGAAAGGCTTAGCAATATACTGTAGCTCCAGTTAAGTAGAGAGGATGAGGAAGAGGAACAGGAATTAAAATGGAGTGATCATATAGCTGCAAATGTCCTGATTTTTTTATCAGATGCTGTCACTTCATAAAGAAGATTCATGTTCCTAGAAATCTTGCAGAAATATTGTTTAAGGAGAGACTGGATAACCTCAAGCAGTCACTTCAACTCAGCAGTTCTATGGTTTAAAGACCTGGAGCACAGAGGACCAGAGACCTTCAGTCATAAGCAACTATGTGAGTGAGGGATGGGCACATGAGTGGAGAACAGACAAGAAATTGGTAGGTAGTTTTTCCAAGCAAAGAAGTAAAGAAGTAAAAACAGAGTGGCCAAGAAAACTTTTTGCAAAGTTATGTTTTTAGAGACTTGCCTAGAAGTCACCTTTTATGTGAGCTATTTAAAGATAGCAAAATAATCTTGAACTGCCAACAGATGAACAAGCGCTTGGAGGTATTCAGCTCCCTATCTGATATCAGCTGGCAAGGATTGCTCACCTTCCCCCTCCCTACTAAAATTAGCCATGAACCTCCCAGTGACTTCAGTGAAAAGTGTCAGCCTTCAAACACTTGAAAGCCATGATCTTTCAATATGCTGATAAACTCTGAAAGTATAAGGAGGCCAAAAATGAGAGAAAGGAAAACTTTAGGTTTATATTTTTGTTTTATATTTTTTCTTTAGTAATATAAACAAAATGATGATTCTTTCATTTCTGTGTAAAAAGAAAAAAATCTTAAAAACCCACTTCATGTATTCACACCTTTTTCTTGTCTTAAAAGCAACGTCCCTTACCGTCCACACACACTCATGCAAACAAACAGAGAACAAACACTTTGTGTCAATATTGCTGCTGGACAATGAAATTCATGTGAAAAGAGAATTCTTATGTTATACAGTTTCTGTGGGGAATTAAGATGTTTCCCAAACTCTCTATTCCGATAGGAATAAAACACTAAAGAACTGCCCCAACAGCCTCCATCTACACTGTCAGCTCTGAGAGATGACCCCACCATTGACAGGTCAGGGACACGTTAGCTAAAAGATGCTCTTACAGTGACCGCAATGTTACTGTTTGGAAAAGCAGATGGAATTGCTGATCCGTCAAATTCAGTTCACTGCAAATTCAAGGAGCCGAACCTTGGTAGCTCCAGTGTTTGAGTCCTTCTTCAGACCTGCCAGTTGACATAAGCTGTAGGCACAGCCTTTACTTACCAAATAACAAGATAACAAATGGAGATCATGTTACAGTAATGTTTTTAAAGGAAGTGAAAACCTGCTCTAAATGTAGTGTTGATTTCCATTTCTCTTCATCTCTGATGTTTCAAGAACATATACACTCATATAGCCAAGTCCTCTAGAGTATCAATGGGCAGAAAACCAAGACAGAGAGGTTTTGCAGAGCCTGTTTTCACCATTATGTTCCTTCCTCAATGCAGACATGAAGACGGCCAAATTGAAACTGAAGACTTCAGAGGAACTCCCAGGTCAAAAGAGTCAAATCTATGTATTGAAATTAAACCCCATCATGGATGTTAGCAACTAATGCATTATTCAAAGTAAAAAGACAGTTTTAAAAACGTAGCTTACTGACCCGCAGTCTAATTAAAGCTTGCCTCTTGATTGATTCAAAAGTGAAAATAGTCAGGTCTGTACTCCTTTGTTTCAGCTACAGGGTATCATCTCTTTTTATGTTACAAGGTATTGTCAACATCAGCTGTATTAAAAAAAAAAAAAAAAAAAAAAAAAAAAAAAGGGGACATCATTAGTTCCANAAAAAAAAAACCTCAAAACCATAAAATGCCGAAATATGAATCTCATGCTTAAGATCATCTGTTTTCTTTACTCAGGAAGAGAGTTCATATTTATACTTTTTCTATTGCAACTAAGCATACTAAGGTACAGTATTTAAGGCTTTAATAACACAATGAGTGTTGTCACTGTTGATGTCTACATACTGGTATAGAAAGCTCCACTCCAAATATCTGTGCTCTCCCATCTAAGGTTTCTCAGTATTTCTCAGTACACTACCTGGGCTTCATTTAGAACTTGGCCTGATTTAGGGGGTTTGCTTTTGTTTACTTCTCAAAATATATATTCAATGTGATAAAGCGTTTAAGTAGTGTCTCACCATCAGCAGGGGCATTGAACTAATGGGTAAGAGCACTGCTCACCCTACTTATATTTTTAGCAGGTTACTTTTAGTTTGACAGCGCACAACATTGCTGTTCCCAGCTCCTTGGCTGATTGCTTGACCTGGTTTCTAACCCTTGCAACCTTCTTGTGTCTCTCCCAGGCTGAACAACAAGGACAATGTGCTCTGTGCAATCTACTGAGACCCTCTGAGTCATTTTATCAGGCGTACATGTTGTGATCAGATGTCTAAATATATATTTAGTGTAGAGATTTAGCCAGAAATTGCTTGTATGGATTTCTAGATTGACCACTCCCAAGACTATTTACCTGGAGATGTTGTGAATACTACATTCATAATTTGTTTGTCATTTGGGAAGAACTATCAACAGTCACCTTTGTTAAAGGCTTGTGATGTTGTCGGCTAGCACGGGTGATTCATCCAGTGGTATTTGGCTGCGTTTGCCAACCATTTGTCATTGAAATGTCCACTATTTCCATTTGTCAGAGGCAGAGACTTTGATCAACCTGCTTCCTGGGCTGGACACTGTGTGAGCACCTATGACAAACAGAGCCTGTACATAAGACACAGTGCTCCTAAACCATCTTATTTCTCTGCATGATGGGAGCATTGCACAGGGAACTCCAACAGTATTTTCACATTTTGCTTTAGTCTGTTTTTTTTCTCTTCCCTTTTTTTTTTTTTTTTCTTCCCCTCCCCCCATTTTTCTGGAAATCAGTGTATTCTGGGTTTTGACACCGAAGCCTGGACAGGCAATAAGGAAAAATAGAGGTGAGCTGCGGGAGATGAGAGGACTAACTGGCAGGGCGGGCAGTTGCTGTAGCTTTCATAGATAAAGCTAATGGAGACAGCATCAAAACTGTTAAGCTGTGCATTATTCATTTTTATATGCTGTTAGTAGTTACACTGAGCCCTTCTCATCATATTTTTAATACCTTCTAGCAATGTGATAACTCTTGATTGCTTCCTCAACCTTTGCAGACCAAAAAAACCCACTATTCAGAATATGAAACCATTGTACAGTTTTCAACAGGCGTTGATAAAAGTAAGGTGCTTACAAAACAAAGACATTAAGATGTTCCTGATGTTTTCTCCACAGAAAGCAAAATTCTTTTAATAGGAGAGGAATTTCCATTTGACAGACTCCCCAAGCCTTCAAGAACTTCGCTATAGAATCTGATATTGTAAGCTCAGATCTCTCAGCCTAAACAAATAAATGGAAATATTGAATAGACACAGCAATGAATCCCATCTCTCAGGGGAAAATCCAGCATCTCAGATAATAAATCACAGAAAGAAAAGATTAAAAATAAATAAGGACAATACTGCACTTTTACTCTTCCACTTTCTTGCTATCCCAAGAAAACCAGGAGGATGATATTCTGAAAACTAATTTAAGGCAGCAAAGGCACTCGTAGTTCATTCAGCAGCGTGTTCCATGAAACATTTTATAGGTGAATGCTACAAAGCCCAGATTTCTGCTGAAATGATTCACTGCTGCATTACTCCAGTTTTATCCTGTGTACCTCCATTGATTTCAGCATAAAACTGGAATACTGCAAGGATGACTCAGACCCACTGCTTTTGTTTCAGAGGAAATGGCATGGAGACATCTAGGAGCAGTAGAGCATTCACTTATTTAAACCCTTCCTGTCCTTGGAGCAAAACGTTGATTAAAAAAATAAAACTCCTTCTGAAGAGCTCTGGCTAGAGACCACAGCTTAATGGATGAAAGAACATACCTTTCATAACTAGATTAAGTGCAGTCTTCAGAAAGAAATGTGCCATCTCCTCTCGGACAGGATGGCACTGCACAATCACAGGGAGATCAAAATCACAGCTGCATCAAAAGAGGCATGACCAGCAGGTTGAGGGAGGTGATTGTCCCCCTCTACTCTGCCCTCATGAGGCTCCACCTGGAGTACTGCGTCCAGGTCTGGGGCCCCCAGCACAAGAAAGATATGGACCTGTTAGAACGGGTCCAGAGGAGGGCCACAAAGAGGATTAGAGGGCTGGAGCACCTCTCCTATGAAGAAAGGCTGAGAGAGCTGGTGATGTTCAGCCTGGAGAAGAGAACGCTCCAAGAAAACCTCATTGCGGCCTTTCAATACTTAAAGGGGGCTTATAAAAAGGATGGAGAGGGACTCTTTACTCAGGTAGATAATGATAGGACAAGGGGCAATGGTTTTAAACTAGAAGAGGATAGATTTAGATGAGACATTAGGAAGAAATTCTTCACTGTGAGGGTGGTGAGGCAGAGGAACAGGTTGCCCAGAGAGGTTGTGGATGCCCCATCCCTGGAGGTGTTCAAGGCCAGGTTGATGGGGCCCTGGGCAACCTGATCTAGTGGGTGGCATCCCTGCCTATGGCAGGGGGGTTTGGAACGAGATGATCTTGAAGGTCCCTTCTAACCCAAGCCATTCTATGATTCTATGATAAAAGGATGGCAAGAAACTGACATTTTAAGTGTCAAAATAGGGGTGGTTTAGAAACTGAAGTTAACATTAAGAGACTCTGGAGCTTCAACATTTTAGGATCTCCAAGAGGTTCCTGAAAGTGGATTAGATGCATTTCATTGTTCTGTTGCCCTTAAGGCACTGGAATAGGTTGCCCAGAGAGGTTATGGATGCCCCATCCCTAGAGGCATTCACGGCCAGGCTGGATGTGGCTCTGGGCAGCCTGCTCTAGTGGTTGGCAACCCTGCCCAGAGTGGGGGGTTGAAACTAGATGATCTTTAAGGTCCTTTTCAACCCAGGCCATTCTATGATTCTATGATGATTCATAGCATTCCATTAATTTAGGAGTTCCAACACTCACTTCCAGAAGTATCAGAAGAGACATATATTCTATTTTGTGCTTAGAAAATAATTTTTCCTTAAGAACAGATCAAAAAAGACCATTTCTTACCCCTACCCAACACCTCTCTTGTGCTGACTACTTCCCAGAGTAGCTAAGCAACTTCACTTAAATTCCTGCCATCGCATGGAACTAATCTCTCTACTCTGATCCTGTGAGATGGTCTTGTGAACCAAATTAAGCCAGAGAAGCTAAAGGTCTTATATTTCTTAGAGGATTTTGGCCCTATGTGGAGTGAGCTAAATAACTATCACAGACTGCCTGAAAACAACATTAATGTATAAGCCCCACAAGCACAGGAATCAAACTGCATGAAAGCACAGACAGTAAGAAGTTGCTCTGAAGTCCCAGCAGCCTGACAACAGGAAAAAAAGGAAAAAAAAAAACAAAAAACATTTTTGAAGCAAAATCCTTGTTCCCTGGTATGGCCTGCAGAAGTGAGGCATTGAAGAGTTCTTGGCTCTGGCATCACTCATGTCTCATTGAGCTGATGAGGAGCTTCATGCTGATATGGGGAAGGTAGAACTAGAAAAGAGTTAGACCCAGCAGGAGTAGGTGACTGGTTGAAAAGCCAGACTAGATGTCCCAGCAGGAGGGTTGAGCTGCCTGTTTCTCTGCACACCACTTCTTTATTGTGTTTGGCAAAATATATCACTAATTATCAACAAGAGAGCAAAAGGGGAAGAGGAGACCAAAGGTACAGCAGAGACCTGCTTGTGATCCCACAAGAACGGAAAAGACAGAGGTTGAGCACCTCTTATCGCACAAGCTATGTCCTAGTGCTGCAGCCTCCTTTAGGATCCCCAGTGCAATCAAGATGATGGATGTACGATGGCAGGAATGAACAAAAGATGGGTTAGTAAAGAGTCTACAGACCCCTTGTCTCTTATCATCCTCTGCCATCCCTTGCTTCTTCATCTGTTTTTTTTTTTTTTTTTAGCTGTATTCTACTGGACAATAAGACAGCACAAAATAAACCAGAAACACATTTAACTAACACTGATTAGCCTCCTCCAATGCTGCAGGAGATTATGGTGTAATGTATTAGACTGTCACAGAGCAACCCTCCTTGTGAAGTGTGTTGCATAACAAGCCTGAAAAAGGTTTGGGGGATCTAATCTCGAGTTTATGTTACTACCCCTTAACAGGACAGCATGTATGGACAGAGCTGCAAAATAAAAAACACAAGTGCACATTTTTAGCTGATGGCAGGTGTAGTAGAATGACTTCACTCAACCTGCAAGGAATAAGAATTAAGTCAAATTGCATTACCTTGCTTTTGGCAGGGCCTATGGGTGTTGCACAGACTGCACCTCAGCTGGCTCATGGTATCTTTGTAAACTGTGTTATCTGGGTTGTGTGACTGAGTCCTGAGATAGCAAATGTGCAACGATCTCTGCTGGGAAGCCACATACCTCTCTGAGAGCATGATGAGATTAAGCACAATGGTCATTCATTCCCATATAGCCATTTGAGTCTTGTTGCTAGAATAGCTTATTCTCTGGTCGCTGTTCCCCAGCCAGTTTCTCTCTGTGGAAAAGCACTTGAAGGAACACATTTTATGCATCAGAACCATTAAGAAGTTGCAAGAGGTGCAGAATACCCTCCATAGAAATTGCGGATAACTTGTCAAAAAGATGAAATGAGGAGCCAGCCTCTATTCCCTGAGGTAGGACAAAGCAGCCTTTTGCTCCCTCAGTTAGTATAGTAACACAAAGTCTTACAGCTGAAGTCAGTGACCTAAGTGAGCAAATATTGTAAACAGCTGTATTGTAATCCCACTGGCAATTGATTCTGTAACAGCAAGCAACAAGTGATGAGAAACTAGTAATAAATGCACACATTTTCCTTTCTTCTTGAAAGCTGGCTCGGCAGAGAAAGACCAACACCAACTACACACATGCAACTTATGCTTTGACCACAGCAGAAGCACATGGAGGTGGGATATGGCTGGAAAGGGAGTGAAAGGCACAGCAGATCCTCTCCACCACTGTATCTCCTTATCAGACCTGCTGGGATAACTCAGTGCTTTGTCTGACTTGCTGAAGAGGCACAACTCAAGGTAGTTAGAAGATTAGTTGTGGGTGGAGGACTTGGTAGTTTTAGGTTACAGGTTGGACTGGATGATCTTGGAGGTCTTTTCCAACCTAAATGGTTCTGTGATTCTGTAAAGTGTTTTCAATAAACCCATGTATTTATCTGATCCATACACTTCGAGACCTGAAGCTCAGCCTGCTAGGCTGCAACAAGCCCCACAAGAGTTAGTTGCTTGGTTTTCTTTTAGGCGGTTCAGTTTAGAAGCCCATAGCAACATGTTCCAAATGTTGCTGAAGGGTCTCAGCTCCATTCAATACAGCATATTTGCTTCAGCACAACAAATTCACCCCCACAGGCAGCCCTTCAGTCACTGAGTTTTGTAGAAGATTACTCTACTGATTTGTGGACTGCAGGGACTGAACAAGGAGCTTCATGGCAGTCTTCTCTGAGCTGACCGTGTAGTTTATGCATGGACTGTGCTGAAGTAAAACAATTACAAGCTAATGATTATTAGCAAGAACGAATATGGGTTATCCTATCTATGTGAGCTGCTGATTTGTTTCTAGCTCATATGTCAAATGGTCCAAGCCCAGAGAATGAGCTAACAGAAATAACTTGATGGAGCAGAGTGAAGTCTTCTGGGATTTTGCTGTACGCAGTGCCTGCCATGCCAGACACGGTCATCTCGAAGGGCAACCCATCCCATAATTAGGGTTTAAAAGCTAACATGTATTCATCGCTAGGAGGGCCTGATCAGTCACAGCAAACACAGGACACTACACACCTGCTCTCCAAAGCTGTCGATGAGTTCATGTCTTAACTCAGTATGCATGGCTGTATCATTCTCTGGCAATAACATAGCTTGAGACTTTTACTCTGCAGGTAACAGCCTAAGGGCGTGTTACAGGTCTTGTGGTCCCAAGTCATAGTCCAAAATAAATCTAGATATGTTTCAGCCAATTTTGAACACAACAAACTTAAAACAGAGGTTGCTTTAGGGCAACAAAATTTAAACCTTCATCTTTAATTATGCACCAACACCACTCCTTGCCTTCATTGTCTATAACTCTGAAAAAAATGCTATCCAACTTCATCAGTACTGTGGTGATGAACGTTTATTCACCTACCTCCTCAGCAAATAAAGGAGGAGAGAGGTTTAAAACCATTCTTAACAGATAAGTTGTGGGATCTTTTGTCCTCACCGCAACTCAAAAATTTTAAAGAGACAGTTCTCATCTCCAAAAGCCCCACAGTTCAAAAAAAAAAAAAAAAAATACTGCAAAACCCCACTACTTTGAAGATACAATTAAGAATGCAGGAACACAATTATATGTAGTTCACAGCTCCAAAGTGTTTACCACTTGGGTTTTGACCTTTTAAAACTCCATTAAGCTATGTAAATACAGTACAAATGAATGTGTACTGTTCACAAACAGTTTGCTAGCAACAGTTGGAAGAGGACCTGCTCTCCTCTCTCTATGCAATACTGCCAGGGATCAGACACTGGTGAAACCTCTTTATTGATCTGCACAGAACAGACTCACTGTGGAATAATGTGTTAGGGTCCCCTTCCCTTCCATTTTAAGATCTTTTTGACTTTTTCCTGGTTTTGAGGCAGCTGCACAACAGTGCCGAATCCCTTCCCAAGCTGCTAACTTAGAAACCGAATTAACACATTTGCTATTAAGGTCAGGTTTGTTCCCACAATGGAGAGGACAAAGAAACAAAGGAATGCTTCTGTACATCTCTCATGACATTGCAGCTTTTCCATGTTTAAATTATTTCCCTTCTGCTGTACTATAGAAGCTCTTCATTTTGTTTCTTCAAATAAGCATTTTTCTGTTGCATTGGAAAGAATGAATAGTTTAGCAATCAAAGGTCCAGATCCAGAAGTGTTTTTAAGAAGCAGCTGAATTATTTCATGCAGATAAATTACCTGGAACATGGCCTTTTCCACCTCGATTCACCCATCTAAATTCTATTGAAAGTGTTCTCTGTTCCCAAATATTTGCCACATAATTGATGGTGAGGAAGTAAGCCAACATTGCTCCCAGATTACAGGCTTGTCCCTGAGGTAACACAACAGTCTCAGAGGGATAGATTTATGCATATGGATTTCAAGTCTTAAAACACAAAAAAGCTCCTTTCAAGCTTAGCTTTACAGAAACGTTATCAGGAAACCAAGGGTTCCAGGCTACTGGGGTTTCTCTGTTAACTTTCACTGTTCACTCGTCATATGCTACAACCAGTTTCTTCCCTGGTCTCTTTGGTAGTGTCTTAAATTTTCAGCATCCTTCCTGGGACAATAAACATGTGAATAATCTAAGCATCACATACAAGAAGATGTATTTCCAAGCCAACAGTTCTGTGATAAGATTGCTTGAACAACATAAAAATTAAGCCCTTTAATTAAAAANAAGAAAAGAAAAGAAAAGAAAAGAAAAGAAAAGAAAAGAAAAGAAAAGAAAAGAAAAGAAAAGAAAAGAAAAGAAAAGAAAAGAAAAGAAAAGAAAAGAAAAGAAAAGAAAAGAAAAGAAAAGAAAAGAAAAGAAAAGAAAAGAAAAGAAAAGAAAAGAAAAGAAAAGAAAAGAAAAGAAAAGAAAAGAAAAGAAAAGAAAAGAAAAGAAAAGAAAAGAAAAATGACTCACTGAAGCTCTCCTCACAAGTACGGTGACCTCACTACATTTGTTTGACAAAAATATTTGAGCATCTTTTTATACTGTAGGGAACCTGCTTTGAAGATGCCTGGGGGCACACAAATCACATTTAGGCAGACCCTTATAGATATACAGGGGTATAACTAGGATGCACTGGATGGAAACCTAGATGCACTTAGGATGCATTGGATGCACTGGATGTGTGGGATGCACTGGATGGAAAACGAGATGAACAAAAGCCCTATCAGGAATCTACCTGTAGAGCCAAGAGGGAACTCAGCCTTTCTTCAGTTCATACTTGAGAAACCAGAACTGAGAAGCATGAAAGCTGAACCACTGTCCCTGGCCTTACATTCAGCTCAGAGATGGTGCTACAGGTGAAGCATAAATGATGCTGCCTAGATGGATACAAGTTTCAGTAGATCTGTTCCAGAGCGATCAGGAAAAGACCTGATACTTTTCCTTTGTCACCAGACCCTACTTGGATAGGAGGGAAATGCTAAGGAAATAATAATACACATTTATTCAGGCTTATATACTGTGTAATTTTGGCCAATCTCTTAAGCATGATAAATACTGCATGCAGACTTTGTATTTGTTTGTTTGAACAACCCAGGTGTTCACCAACACAGCACACACATATACATATAAATGCCCCTTCTCCCTCTCCCAGTTAGGAAAATGTCAACATCACCCTAGAGGGAACCTAAATTGGAGCACTATGGATATATAAGGGAATGGAAGAAATAAAATCCAAATACACATGTACATCAGTAGCCAAAATAAGGTGACATAAATATTTGTGCATCTCAGGAACACAAGTTGTCTGCAGCTAGCACTGCTAGGAGGACATGCAAGTGGAAAGGAGGTGGAAGCAATTCTAGTTTGGATGTGCTCCTCAGATTTTGAGTCATGATATACACAGCTAGCCAAAAGTACTCAGAGCACAGCTCCTGGAAAGGCTAAAGAAGGGGGAGGTGAATCAGTTTAGACATTTTGTCACACTATTTAGGCTCACATCTGAATTTGGTTCAAGTTCTTGTGCCTGAAATTTAGAAGACATACCACAAAAATGTTGCTGCTGTAGCTACAAAGAGTACAGAGTTCATCCATGCTCCATCCAAATCCAGCTCAGTCACATGGGGGCATTTACACAAACTTTGCTTTCCAACACAGCCAAAACATGTTCCTAGCTGCACTGGAGAGGGAAGAGCTAAGAAATGACTTATGCAGCCCTCTCATACACCAACACTACTCAACTCTATTAAAGCATTTCCACAAGTATTACGTCCCCCCCTTGGAGGATATAAAAATGGCTTTTGCAGAGCTCTCTGCAGACTAGAAAAGCCATTGTAGTCTTAGACTCATCTTTAACACATTTCACAGCAATACTTAGCCCACTGAACCCCTTTGACCACTTCATACAGACCATTGAAGAGACCTACCAGCTCTTCCTCTTCTCTCTTGCTCATATTAGACACAGCAGACTCCTTCAGTACTGCACAGCAGATAATACCTAACTTTTCTAGGCATCCTTCTTCCAGTTGCATGCTCCTGTAGAGTCCACACCACAAGCTGGCCTTGATTTAAGGACTATACTTCTCCATCCTGCTAAAATTACTTCTCTATCCATGGAAGTTCCCTGCTTCTCCTCCCTAATCAACTTTCTAGACTAGATTTTTCATTGATTAAAAAAACAGTAGAACCACAGTAACTTCAACAAGGCTCTGCTGGTTATGTCAGCTGAAGACATATTTTCTCTGGCTCTGCATTGCTTGGTGGCTTCCCTTTTTTATACTGGCAAGTTACAAAATGCTGTTTGCAATTACGCGTTTCTATCACAACATGCAGATAGGAAATTAGTCTTCTGAGGCTCTCCCTTAGCCCCCCCACTCCCCACTCAGTCCTTGAAAAGGCCATTTGAGCATGCAATATTAATCATCTGCAGTGCAATAATCTTGGAAAAATGTAATATATTCTGGCAAATCGCAGAGCTTCCAGAGGAACTGCTTGCCTCTGAACTAACGTCTCTCATCCATTATCAGGCAGTGATGAATGCAGCTCCCCACTTACTTGCCCCATCAGCATGCAAACAGTGACTCGATTCAATTGTGAGAAATGGGAGGAAATGATCTGTATTAATAAATGGTGAGAGCGTGAGACAACCTGATTTCAGAAAATAAGATCAAAACCACTGGACTCCCTTCATTGTCTCATTTGATACCTTTCTTTTGCTGTAAATGCAGCACTGGGAGTAATTAAGCTTCTGAAAAAAGTTTGACAGTGAAGCCACATCACCCAAAACAATTAAGACAAACATTTTGTGCACATTGTCAACTTCCTTCAATAGTGTTTAAAGGTCAAGGAAACATTTCATTAGAAAAAAAAAAAATAAAAAAGGTAAAAAAAAAAAGGTAAACTGCAGTACACTCCCTGTATATGTCTAAGAAAAATGCATGCAAGGAATTAGTGTTCAAGCAAATGAACATGCAGAATACCATCCATCTGGATGGCAAATGCTATGCAAATTGCTTGTTGGACTCCGACAGCATCTGGAAACCTCAGTGAGAAGTTGTGGGATATGCAAGGTGTTATACGACAATGAGGAGGCATGCCTCCCTGGCCCCATAATGCTCACAATCTGATCACACTTGTGGACACAAAAGGTGGACCCAAGAAGACTTTGATGGTAGTAATCATATGAGTATGCTTTGCCTTAGCAAACAACAAACCCAGCTATCCCTTACTGAGTGTGTCAGAGAAAACGCACGCCACTGTTATGAAAAAGAAAAAGCTACTTAAC
>VXAA01004381.1:36498-66007 GCA_013399115.1 Anseranas semipalmata
CTTTCTTTTCCATTTAATTAAATTATCCTTATCTCAACCCACAAACCTTTTTTTTTTTCTTTCCATCATACTTTCTTCTCCCCCTCTTCTTTTGAGGAGGGGGAGTGAGAGAGTGGTTGTGGTGGAGTTCAGCTGCCCAGCAGGGTAAAACCACCAGTCAGGAATTTGGCTGCTGAATTCTCTGATGTGAGAAGCTGTACCAAGCACCTGCTTTTCCTTAAGTAATACATCTTGTCAAATTACATAATCAAGAGCACAGCAATCCAGAATTAATCTCACAAAGATTAAGTCTGATTCTAGTATACCCAGCACAGAACCAGAAAAAAAAAAAGAAAATCTTTTCAGCACAAATGCCATGACAAGTTATTACAGCTCTCCAAACCTGGCAATCTCAACACTGCACAAGGAGAATCCAGAAAGTGATTTTGTTCATGCCTGAATCCTGCAATCTGTGATCTTGAGGCTAGATTTTGGGCATTCCTGATATTTGCTGCTTTTAAAGAAGAAGAAGAGGATTGTCACCTCCTGCTGCCTTAGCATGGGTTGACTGCAGGCTTGCATTTAGTAGATCTGGAGAGAAAACAGCAGGGCCTTCTGAGAATTCTCAGTCTGTAGCAACCGTCAGGTCATCACAGTGCTCCCCCCATTTTTGTTTAGTCTCATTTTTCAATCATTCCAGGAGTCCAAGTGGAGCAATATGGCTCATTATGTGCTTTTTATTAAGCAGTGAATAAAGGAAGAATATGGCTCATTCAACATGTGCCTCAGAAGACATGAACATTCAGCTTGCCTGTCAGTTAGCTGCCCATGTGTGCAGAGAACAGCTTATACTCACTCCAAATGCTTTTGTTATACATACATATATATATATATATATATAAAGGCACATGTATGCAAAATGCTATTCTCAAAGACTTATCACTTGACCAAATCTGAGCTCATTTTCATCAGGCCACTCAGAAGAGTGTTTCAATGAGGCTGAGACCTGCTTCCCTTGCCAAGCGGGATCTGCCCATACCCAGATCTTGTGAACTTCTTGTAAAATAGAAAACAGTAAAACATCTTAAAAATCAAGATTACTTTAAGGACCAGGAGAAATGCATTCTTTCTCCCTCAAAATCAGCATTCATTCATGTTTGCAATAACACCTGTACTATGTTTGCTCTGGTCTTCCAAAAAAGTGCAGTTCTGTGGGAAATAACAAAAGTGCTAATGTAGGAAATATATAATTCAAACAGTCTACTGATCTTCTCTCTAGGTGCTGGTAATATTTCAGCTGCAATAAATACAGTTGCATCTTTCCCTGTCCATTGTATAAAATTAAGACAAAACACACAGCTGAATTGCAGTGATTAATGTCCTTTGAGCACTCTGCCCTGCCTCAAATCAGAAGAGAAGTATGTAAAGGCATACTTCTAGTGCCATCAGCCCTTGTACAACAGAGAATTAATTCCCACCCTCACTGGGCAAAGGGACCAGGATGGAGGTAAACACCCACCTCAGCCCACTTGGCCACAGTGGTCCTACTCCAGGGATCCCAGTCACTTGTCCACACTAGACCGTCAATGGATGTTTCACCCCACTGACTTCATGTTACATATAACATATAGTCAGATATGCACTCACATACTTCCTTTGTTTGTGTTTTAGGTGAGTTGTTTCCAGAGAAATAGGTTGTTTCTGTTTATTCATGCCTGTATTCTGCTTAAAATCCTTATTTTACAGTCATTTCTTTCTGGGAGTGATTGAAGGAAACATCTCGAAGTTTCCTGGTCCCTTATCCGTTAATTTAGTTTTTCCCTTAATTTTACAGACCAAAAAGTTTACAAAGATCCACTATTACAGAACTGATTTGCAATGCATATACAGTATTAATGAGAAATAACAAACTGTGTTACAAACACATATTGCTGACTTTAATAGTAGAACATATGTGGGCAGCAAAGCAGATTAAACTTTTCTGTCTGCTTTTTTTTTTTTTTTCTTATTTAAAAATCTCTGATAAATAAAATCCTTTTTAAAGAAAATTTGCATGTTCACAGGAAAAGGAGTGTTTTTCCAGAAATATTTCAGGAGTTTAAAATCTTTTTTCAAGGGCTAGCCATTTCTCTTTTCAAAAATTAAAAAGGAAGGATATCAGCTTTCTACTTTTTCTTTATTTCACCCAACAGGAACAAAAACAATCTTTGGAAAGTTGCTATGAGAGAGGGAAAAAAAATCCATTGGAAAATACATGGAGAAACAGTATTTTCAACACAGTCTCTTCACTAGTGATGTAACATGTCACAGAACAGTAGAGGCAAGCATACTGCTATGTGTCTAGCAGAGATATGACTAGATATAGAACATATGTCTATAAATATATAAATGTATGTATATAATATATATGTAAGAAAAAATACAGAAAAAAAGTATATTGCTTTTCTCTTACTTATTTAGTATGTGTCTTATCACTGTATGAAATTTCTTGGTAGTGGTGAAATAAAAATAGTACATTTCTACATTTCTTTTTTATCCTTCAGAACCTTTTAGAAGAAACTAGTAAGCTGGGTGTGACGATGCCTTGGGGAAGAAGACAGGTATTGTCTTCATTCTACACATGATGAAAATGATAGATGAAGGCTTTAAATGATGAAAGGGAAAAATCATCTTCCCCCTTCACCGAGGAGTTTTGGCATCAGACTTCTCAACTAAGATAGTTTCACTGTACATGAGGGACCTGCATTTGGGGAAGAAATACTGTGCCTCCTTATGGGACTTCCCCACATAGGTCTCCCTGGACCTGTTAAGATAAGTAAACAGACTGAACAAATTCCTGATTTGGGGGGCACAGATGTGAAATGGATCCAAAATCAAACGCTGGTTACAGCCACAGCTATCCACAAGTGCAGCTCCTTGACACAATGACAGTAGAAAGCATGCAGGTTTTAGCATGAAAGAAAGGGATTTGGGAATTTGCATGCTTCAACTCAAATGAATATATTTGTTCCTGAGAAACAGAGGTGGTGTAATGATATATTGTGGCAAAAAAAAAGTACACTGCAGTTACATTGTGATGTTCCCACCACTGTCATTATGTACATGGATTAACTTCACTGTCTCTCCCAATTGCATCAATTAGAGTTGTACATTCAATTTTTGAGGTAATTTTCTCAGTTTTGCAGTGTAAAAGGGTGCTTTTACCTTCCTTATGTTGCACAGGTCTTTACATCTTTCTTGGCTTATTTTGAATCTGTTCTAAGTAACATCATGCTAATTTGCTTACTTTTTGTTTGTACTGCCCCCTTGTATTATTTACAGTCATTATTATTATTATTAGGCAGACTTTGTCCATGTTACAGCCACATTCATTTTGTCTGTGTACTGGACACTCCGCTGCACAATGAGCAAGCTCTTGATATTTGATGTAGCTGAAAGATGCACGACTCAGCTAGGATTTTTCTTTAATGCAGACTTCATGGCCCCATCTCCACTTCTGACTTGTGGAGATTTCTTCAGCCACATTTGAGCATCCTGAGAATAAAAGTGGAAATATTTTGCTGAGAGCAGGGTTTGAATACATGCTGTGAATTTATCAAGTCTTCTGTGCCAAACTACTTGAGGTAAAACAGATCCCGCATGTGATGGTTAAACATTCCCCATTGGTAAGTTAGCAAGCCTGCTGAGTTATCCTGGGTTACAGACTATATAGTCATTATCTTCCTTAGCACTTGAGGTGGAGATCTGGTGCAAACTTGCAACACCATATTATCAACCTTCACAAACACACCATCAGTCTGTAAATATTCCATTTTCACAATGCAAAAAGAAAATGGAAGAATACCAACAAACAAACAAACAAACAAAAACACTGCCTGGGCACCTCTTTGTTTGGGAAACAAAGGTAGTGAAGCTTTTTTTTTTTTTTTTTTTTTCTGTAATATGCAGACAAAGGAGTTTACACATTCATAAATCAAAACCACACATTTTGTAGCATCTGCTTGATTATTTTAGCCATCATTATAACAAACGACCATCCAATCAATACTAAAGAGCAAGAATTGTCAGCTCAGCTGTAGAAACTCTTTCTATCCGACAGATTAAAATGATTTGTTTGTCAATGACTGCTTTGTATTTGAAGTTGCGTGGGGATGCTGTTCTGGGGGTGTGGTGAAGCTGTGGGGTGGACATAGGGATGCTAGACCCCAGCTCTGCATGGGGATGCAGTTACATGGGGATGGACTTTAGAGGCCACACATCTCCTTCTGCCTTGGGTTGCTGTGACTCAGCAGCATCCAACAATTGCAGGAAGGACCTGTGTGCCTGTTGCTGAAATGATGCCACCAATCTGAAGAAATAAGGCATATTATCTATGATTTAGGCAAAAGCATAATCTCCTATTCTGTTGGAACTTCAGGTGAACTTAGGGAGGCCTAATATGTGTAGTTTCATCTGGCTCTGGCTGAGACTGTGATGTTAAAACACCAGTCCACAGCTTCTGATGGCACTGGGCTGTAAGAATTTGTGGTTTGCCACTCATTTAAATGGCAAGGCAATCACAATATCTCCAAGGAGTTTTCAGCATATTCTACATGTGCTAGCAGTTTAAATTTTCTGAAGAATTCAGTTACTCAAAGCTCTTTATGGGGAGAAAATATGAAGATACAGATGTTAGTTACTGAAATGTTTTGCCTCTTATCCAAATTATTATTATTATTATTATTATTATTATTATTTTCTGCGTTCTGGTCACTGGCTCACTGGAGAAAACTGTGTTAGCCACAAGCAGCACTATATTTTTAATGACATAAAGGATTTTTATCATCATTTGTCAGGAGGGAGGAAGAAATATCAAGTAAACAAGAATCTGGAATTACACATCAGTTTGTGGAATCACTCATAGTTTCACCTGCAGAAATATAACACCTGATATGAACAGAGTTTGGACCCATAATACTTTTTCAGATACCTGAAAGACCAGTCCCTTACGTTTCATTTTTACTACTGCTCTGCAGAAGTTGCCTGTATGTCATGCTCAATCTGCCCTGGAGCAAACATGGGGAATAGTCCTGACCCTCCCCACGCATTGGTTCCCAAGTGGCCATAGTCTTCTGGCTCTCCTGGGAGGGTAGCTGAAGCAGAGGATGGCAGTAGCTCAAACTCAGTCCCAGCAGTCAGAAACTACTGCTTTCGAGGCACAGGGATCTGGGAACTGAAGCTTGAGTCCAGCCCAGGTACAAAAATGCAGCACTTAAACATCCTAGCCCGGTCCTCCACTGGATTCAAGATAAAATGGGACACTGATCCTACAACATGCAGCCTTTCAATGTGGCAATTTGCAGAGCTTTGCTTGCCCTTGCTACATTTTCTGTTTGTGTTCTGATGAACTTCTTCCTATTCAAGCATGCTGAAGACAGAAAATACATAGCAAACTGGCGTTGTTATATATAGCATTGATATCCCAGTGGGAACCTGTCTGCAGATCATTACTTTAACTTCATTTTATGTACCTGAACTGTAACTTGCACTTCCAAACCTTCCTGAAAATACACTGCATTCTATCTACAATGTGTTTCTACTTGATTCATTAACACCAGCAACAACTTTTGAAGTTAAAATATGACAGGAAAAAGTAAAATATTTTTTAATTTCTTTTCTTTTTCTTTTTTTTTTTCATTGTGGTATTAAGATTTGGTCAACAATGCAGGAGTAAAGGCAAAAATGTATGAAAGAACAGCTTTGTGAAGCTGTATGACAGGATTTGGAAAGAAAAAGACCTTTTTTGCCTTTTTCTGATCTCTGCTTTGATGTGACAAAGCAGAAGTTGCCCAAGTCACCTTTTTTTTTTAGGGAAGAGGAAGAGAAGGGCATGTGCATTTCATTCTCCCATAGGGTAAAACCAGAGCCCTACCACAGTTAAAGATCATTTTGCTTTTGCCTTCAATGAAGTCATGATATCAGATACTCCTGCTGTGAGGTGGCAATGAAGAGGAGAGCGGGAGACCAGCCCTCTCCCTGTCTCTCCATCCTGGGCCTGTGCAACTCAGAGCACAAATACTCTGAACTGGGATACCCACTTAGCCTTTGCAGATGCTGGTTCAGGTTCTTGTCAGCCACAAGACTGTCCCATTTGCCAGTATCCTTTCTTGCTTTGCGTGGTTGCCCAGGACAAAGCAGAATTTAGACATGATGTTCACAATGCCTTATAACCTTACCACAGGCTTGTGAACAATCTCAGCAAACTAAAAACGGACCACTTAAAATGTTGCTCTTAGCAGATATTATTTACTGTTGTTCTGACAAGATGAATCCAAACTATAAATCAAACTTCAGAGCACAAATCTTGTTAGTTGCCATGTTAGTAAATCAGTTCACCTAAATAATCTTGAGCTGTTGACAATGATGCAGCCTTCTGGATTGAAAATTCAGCTCCAGCATGTGCAGTGAACTTGATCTGCTGACATTTCAAAGGATTGAGATCCTATTTCTGATCGTTCGGTTTATACTCAACCATAAACTATTTTGAGCAGTACTGAGCTGAATACAAACAGCTGATATTCAGGTCTGGAGTCAAGCAGTCTGTCTGCTCTGGCATGAGTAGAGTAGGTTAGGGACAGCAAGTAATTTGTACACATTTTCCAACAGAAAATAACAAGCAAACACAGGAATACAGGGAGACAAATAGTGCAGCACATATAAAGAATGCTTCTGGGGACTGCTTTTTGTTTGTTTAACTTTTCCATTTGGAAGGAAAATCTGATGTTTTCAGTCCATACCTTCAAGCTTATTCCCAGAATAAAAAGCTTGTGTTAGAGATATGTGATTTCTGATTTTCACTGAAGGTCTGGTATTGTTTGGCAATAAATTGTATTCTATACAGATACAGTTACAAGTCTGCTCAGATCTGACAGCCCTTAATTATTCAAGACATAAGCTACTAAAATCTACATCTGGAAACGATGTCGCTGTTTTTGGCACTGGAAAATCTGACTTAATGTTAAACACATACTCTTAAACGTAAAGCTTTGAGAGAAATTAGTACAGCTGAATAGTCCTTTTACAGATTGAATTTTAAAATAAACTGCACATGCCTTTTATTTAATAGTTACAATGTGTCACCGCATTTCAGTGTGCTGTGTTCTCTCCATAAATCTATTTGTTGAGTTTTCTTCTCCCACAAACCTGACGCTTGCTCTTGTGTGATTCTTTCAGCACTGCCATAACAGGGAACAGTACTCTCCAGGATTCAGAGCTTGCCTGTTTTGACTCTGCTTGACTGGGTTTTCTGATAGATGAGCATGATCATATTTGCATCTCTTGAAAATATGCTTGTCAAGATGCTTACTCTTCAAGTAGTCATGAGGAAAGGAAAACAAGGATTTTCTGTTGCTGTTCTTTTCACATGTAGCCAGGGACATTTTGAAACTAATACACTTTTGCTTAAGTGAATAAAGATTCAACTTCAGCAATTCTAAGTTGCTGGCTGAACGAATAATTAATAGATTTGAGGGCTACTGGAAGATTTTCTAGAAGAAAAAGAAGCTCACTTTTAAATAAACTCTGAGGAAAGCCAGGTACCATCTTCAGCTCAGTAGTGTTCATAGCATGTGGAATAAAGTTTTCCAGACTGTTTGAATTCTGGGCAACTTTTTTTATTAAAATGATAGATGGCTGGAATATATTCCTGGCATATTCACCAGTGGCATGGCTGGCAGAACTGGCACCCACAGAAGTTGCCTACAGACTTTTTTTTTTTTTTCCATACTTAGACTGGTAAACAAGTCTAATAAGTTTAGCAAATATTTTTCTGTCTCAGCTTAATTAGACTGGCATTTTATAACAGCTTGTTATTGTAAATCATCCATTGCCTTGATTAGAATCCATATATATGGAATAAGGTGGAGTCAGTTCAAAAAGTGTGCTGTTACGGACACACTAACATGTGCTTGGAGACCACACTACCACCTGTTATTCTGATTAGACCATCTACTGGTATGAAGAGCTTCAAACCTAACCGGCCAATAGTATCTGGTAGCACAGCAATATCAGCACTGCTGGCATGAAAGTGGAGAACAGCTATTATATAAATGAAAACAATCAAACCCTGGCAGAGAGTGCTGTGACGAGCCTGTTGAAACCCAGTTGGCTTTACTGCTGAAGTCCTTGTGACCCTGGCTGGAAAAATACTGCAGAAAGAGAGAAAGGATGGGGCCCTGTGTGTGACATAGTTTCAGTAGATAGCTCTTGAGCTTTTGCTCACTGAATTTTTATTGAAACTCTTAAAAAGCTTTAAATATTTAAACAGGGGCATCAGTATTTAGAACCCAGAAACTGGTTTTCTCAGCAGGGTACTTATGGCTACATATGGTGTTTCTGAAAGTACGCTGTACACCTATACAATCTCTTCAATTATTATGACTTCTCTGTCAGTCCCCAAAACATGGATGGTGCAAACATAGTTTTAAAATGGCATCACTTCCATCCACAGGTAAGCTCTGCAATGTATTCCTTGGCTGTGTTCTGCAGCAGGCCTGTGTAGATGTTTTCTAACGTATTGAGGTCCCAAGTCAAGCACTGGTTATTGATCAGTCGTCTGTGAAGTTGCTCTTTTTTTTTTTTTTCTTTTGGTTTATTCATCTGTTTTTACATTTATTCATCAAGCAGGAGGGAAAAGAGTCACACAACGGTACAGAAAGAAAGAACCTTGTGCACAGCAATTAGAGTAATTATATTAAAAAAGTAACAGCTTCTACCCTCAATGACTGAAAATAAGCAGAGCATGTTATTTGTAATGTGTGAGTTCTATTTTCTATGAATTCTTACAAGCAGTTTTGCTAACAGCAAACACACACACACACACACAAACAAAAAACAAAACAAAAAAAAACAAAACAAAAAAAACTCAGAGACCAGCCCTGGGGAAAATAAGAGAAAAAATGTGAAGTTGAGATCTCTACTTATTTTCATTCAGGGCATGTTTGGTTCATATTTTAAAATTTGTCCTCATAGATGCATTTTAAGCAAACAAACAAACAAACAAACAAAAACTATTATTTTAATATAAAACCATGTGTTGCCAGGAACTGGATTTTAACATAAAATCCCACATATTGTAATGTAAGCACAAAAAAATCAGTGTGTCAGAGGCAATATCTGATCTTAGTTCCGATGTGCAAAACACATACTCCTTGTAGCATTCAAGCACAAGTTCAATGGTATTCATGTTCCCCAGGAGATACAAATGAGGGCTGTCACATTTCACAGGCAGTTATTATATTTGATTGAGGGCATCAAGCTTAAAAATACCTAAGTGTCTCCAGCTAACAGTGACAGTGTTATCGTTCTACTATTGTTTCATATATTTGTTTACAAATGATGTGATTTTAAGTAAGATTAGGCATTTTAACAGCCTTTCTTTCCCTCTTCTGCATCTTGACAAAATGTTAACATTGAATCTGTGAAGTGGCTATTGTTTCCATACCAACGATTTGATGTCATCATCATGGATTTGTGACTTCACTGCAGAGTCTAGCAGAGAGCAGGGGTGGGTCCTGAGAACATTTAAATGTTAAAGGGAAATTAATTTGAACCTCAAACTTCTATTTCTTTCCAGGTTTGTTGTGGTAGATTTTTTATTTTTTTTTTAAGAACAAAAACTAAGAGTTAAATCTGCATTTAATTAATCACACACACTCTCTTCCCACCCAGCAGATAGCAATATCAGCTAATTATTTCACCGGAAAACATTTGTTAACTTTTTTTGTGAATGGATGTTTTTTTGATGGGTACTCCCTCATTCTCATCTTAAATACAGGGTATCGGAGTAGTTTCTCTGTAGTCCTTAGACATTTTAGCTAACATAAATGAAAATATCACAAATGTCTACAAATAGTTTGCTCCTAACTCCTTCTGAGATCCTCTTCTGTCAAGTCCTGGAGCTATCTGAAGTTTTTTGACTGATCTAATTCCTTTCTGATTCTTCCAGTACCTTCCCCAGTTGTTAGCTGTTTTTCTCCTTCCCTGTGTGCATGCAGCAAAATTATTCCTGCTTCCTCTATTCTCCCTGGTGAGCACAGATGCAAGGAAGTCATTGAGATTCCTGGTTCTGTATGCTTGCCTGCTCTGTCTTTCAAAGACTACAGTGTTCCCCCAGTAAGATTACTACTTTATACAACTGCAAAAGCTTTTATTCATCTTCACAGCTTTTGCAATCCTGGTTTCATTTTCACTAGTTGTTTTCTAAGGCTGTTTATTTTATTCCCTGATCAACACAAAGTTAGTGTTTCATCTACAAGGTTAGTGTCTTCATACTTTTTTTTTTCTTTATCAGTCCCTCCATATCCCTGATCAGCCATGTTTGTTGTTTACTACTCTTAGCAAAAGGTTATTCCATAGTGTTGTGTTCTTTTTCTTTCTTTCTTTTTTTTTTTTCACCAAGGACTTGGAAAGCTGCTTCTCAGTGCTCAGTTCTGCTTTCCTTTGCCTTATTCTTATTTTCTCCAGCAGCTGATTTTTAGCAGAACAAAATTTTCTGCAGGATTTTAATGGTTGAATTGGACATTGGTCTTTTCATTTGGGAGATTCTCCCACTCTTCATTGCCGGCAAGCACAGGCCTACATGTGAAATCCTTATGAAGTTAAGTATTTGATTCCACTGGTGCCTGATCTGTAAAATCTGAGCCTGATTCCTTCTTGCTTGTTGCTGTGTATCCACATTGAATTAAGTGGTTTCTGCAAATGAAAATGAACAAAATATGGTGATGATTAAACAGAGACAGAGGATTGCTGTTTCCTGTCCTCCTGCCAAATCTTCTGTCCTAGCTAACAGCACTTCATGCTCAAAAGTGCCACAGACATCAGAAAGTCCAGAGATCATTCTGGGGCTAATCACTGCCTTGGGTGGACAGGACTCCCCCTGTGTGGGTTGATAAAGTTCAGCATGAATCATATGAAATGATCTACAGGGTACCCTGGCTGTTGCAGTCATGGGCTGGTTGGGGCTGCCTAAATGCCAGGTTTTGTTGTAGATGGGTGGTTGGGAATCATGGGCTGGATCTTCAGCTGAACCAGGTAGGTATCATCTGGTGTCTTCATACTCCCCAGCAGGTGCTCGTTCGTAGTCACTCACTGCTGTATTTTTGTCCAGGCTAGAGTAGCTTAAAGCTAAACTGTTTGACCTCTCTGAGGGTTTAAAGAGAGATGATCCTGGAGGATGATAGAACCCAAAGATAGTTTCAATTTTACTTTACTCAGATAATACTAACAGTTTAATAGCCAGGCCCCAGGAGCAGATGCCACAGTGCTGAGACAGGAACCAGAGGTGAGGCCTCTGTATGTCTCAGAAGAGGAATTTTAATAGAGAATGTAGACAGGGAACACTTAAGCCATCTAATACCAAATATTGGAGAGGGTGGACTGACAGAAAACACCCTTTTTAATTAGGTGCACCAGAGAAGCTAGAAAGAAGGACAGGAAAACCACTCTGTGCTTAGGATAAGATGCTAGGCTCAGCCTTTTTCTGTAAAAGCTGGGTGGAGGAGCTCACCATTTCTATAATGACATAGAGGTTAGAGCTGCTGATAAAGGTATACAACAGAGGGTGGAGGAGGAGAACTGTCCCTGTGGTAAATTCTCTAACCACTTAGCAAGAGGCTATTTGACTGGAGCAACTGTGCTGCTGAAAATTTTCATTTAGCAGAAGGGAATTGAAGTCTCAGGCACCAGCAAGAACAGGATAGGGAACTGACAGGGTGGCAAAGGGGAACCCTGGCTTTCCTCATGGATTTATTTGTAACCCTTAAGAAACAGAACCCAGGACACTGTTTCCTAATAGCTAATCATTAACAGCAAAGGCACAGCTGCCTGGGATCCCAAATTCTTCTTGGATTGGAGGGAGAAAGCCAGTAGAAAACAAGTTCACCGCCTGTTCTTCTGCTGGATTTCACAATTAGTGCTCACACTTAAAGCTATTGTACAGGAGTGGTGAAAGACATGCTTTAATACTCGTGATCAGTTTAGAGGTTAAAGAGCTCTTAATTGCAGATTGTCCTTTTTCACTGCCCATTTAAGTAAAGCAATATTCCTAATGTCTTTAGATACAAAGATACAAAAAACCAACAGCAACAACAAATCAGCCATAATAAATTGTAACCCAAGAGGCCCTCTGATCTTAAATCCTCTCATTAATGGTTTAATTATAAGCCATATATCATTAGTGCCTCACTGCTAAGTCTAAGCTTTTTGGCTCTGGAGCAATAGGGAAACTTTTTCTGTGTGAGTTATAATAGGTGTGCAAGCTTCAGAAGGCCATTTTATTTCAACCTTTGGATATGACCTCACTCAAGCCCACCAATCTCTTGCTTGTCCCTGTCACCACAAGGCAAGTCTAGTTCTCTCTCTAACTTGGGAAAAAAATACCCCGTTATAAAGAAATCTCAGAAGAGCAATCTGCAGTGGGCACGCTGCAATGACAGTAGGATATACAGCAAGCATCCGAGTCAAACTTATTCCTTGCATGATGGCTCATTTCCACAGTCATGCCAAGCATCCACTTTGGATAAAGTGTTTAAAAATGGTGACTTCAATCTATAGCTGTAGACATAAGCAAGCCCTACACTTACTCTGTGTGAATAATGTGACCTAGCAACTGGAATGTTTTTTCAATTAGATGGACTCAGACTTTAGCTTCTGGGCAGTTCATTTTTGATTTACTCTGAATCCACAGACAAATTGATCTGTGAACAGCCGTTGCTTTCGCAGTGGGATTTGATTTGAGGAATTATGGCCTAGATTCATCATACCAATGACAGATAGATTTTCATACTTTGGATTTTATTAATGGCATGTTCTTTGCTTGTTAACATTCCAAGGAGATCAATCACAAGGTGTTCCGCTGCTATTGAGTTTCTCTGGAAAAAGGACACCATATATGGAGACAGGAGTACAGGTCAACCTGTACCAGCCTCAGAGAAATACAATGCCTTTACTAGCAGGGAATAATTGGAAATGGGCCTGAATTTCAGCCATTACAAGAACATCACTGATCTCTTGCAAAACTCTGCATGGACTGAAATGCATTATTGTCAGTGAGTTTTTGTTCACAATGTCTTGATTATCCCCTATCCCCAGTTAAGGGAAGAAAATGCAAAATTTTGTGCAAAGCTGTTCAGGGAATATACATTTATCAAGCACTCCTGATAACCAATACTATGGTCAGGTTACTAACCCCTGGTGCTTTTCTCTGTTGATAGACTTACCTGAATGAACTCTCCAACCTTAAAAGCTTTGGACCCTGCTTATTCTTTGGAAAAATCATCTGCCACTTCTCCAAACGTGCATCATTTAACACCTTGAACCTGTGCCACAATAATCAGTACAATATTTGGGAAATCATATCAAGTAACCCTTTTATACAGCCTATGCTGTGCATTTTCTTTTCAACATTTTTGGCATTTAATACTGTAGTTTAAAAACTTTCATTCACAATTAAATTAACTGATTGAATAAGGTCTATGGAGCTCTGTCCAGCTACAGAGAAGAGTTGAACACTTAAGTTCTGCAAGACTGTTTTGTGTAAGATCACTGAAATAACTACCTAGAATTTTTCAATTCTGTTCACTTTGGATGAAACTCCCTATTATAACAAGTCAAAGCTTTACTTCAGTGACCCAGCCAGCCCCATTCTTGGGAGACTGCAAAGTACTGAAATGGTTAGTTTGCTGTTTGCCAGGCACTTCAGAGCATGGATCCAGCTTATTAGCTTCAGCCTCCAGACAATTCCCAAGAGGTTAGAAGGCACAGGACGCTAGGAGAATGGCATAATGAACACAGGAGACTGATGAATGCAGTGTCCTGGCTTGAGTGTTAGCAAGTTTCTTAGCAACAGAAATGCTTCAGATGATCACATTCCTAATTTGGGAAGGCTGAAGTATTTAGCTGCCCAAAGGATACTTAAAATAGACTACAATTTTTATTTTATTTTACTTTATTTTATTTTATTTTATTTATTTTATTTTATTTTATTTTATTTTATTTTATTTTATTTTATTTTATTTTATTTTACTTTATTTTATTTTATTTTACTTTATTTTATTTTATTTTATTTTATTTTATTTTATTTTATTTTATTGTTGGTGGGAGATAGCGAAGAACAGGATGTGTCAAAGACTGGGCTAGTTCATCTGCACAGTGTTCTCTTAACTGTGCCATTGGTTTCACTTCTGTTCTTTTTGAGAAACAAATCCAGCACTTCTTCCCATCAAACCACTAATTCCTACTAAAGCTGACATTTTTTCCTTGCCTGTTGATTCCCTTTGAGCCAACAGTTTTCTCCTGGCCTTACTTTGGAATTGCATGTATATTTTTTGAGTGCAAAACTGGAAAAACAAAAAATATCCTGGCACACACAGAAAGTGGACATTCAAAATAGGTATTCTGTGCTTGACCAGAAGCGAAGGAATGGCTTTTATTCTTTAGGAGTTTTGTTGTATCTCAAAAATTATTCTGAAGTAAATGTTATTGCATATTATGTACTTTACAGGGTGACTAGAACTGCCCCAGCAAGTGCTGTGAAAAAAATGGTAAACTCTTTTTCCCAAAGACATTAGGCTGAGAATATTCCATATGGAAAATATAAATGCGTTGGGCTCCATTGGAAGCAGAAGACAGTCTCAGGCTCCTTCGGTAAGGATCCTGAAAAGCTGGCTTGACAGGATCTAGCTAGAGGGTTATGTGCAAATGAACTTTTGACTTGGTTAACTTGACCAGCTATCAGTTCCCAGACCCCATCCAAGTCAGGAAAACAAGAAAGCAGTATCCTCTGAGGGGCTCTTGCTGAGCTGTTCTAAGCACGCAGCCTGGTGGCATGGACAAGGACACAACTGCAGATCCCCAGTATCAGAACTGACCCCAGCAGGATGATTTAGGAGGAAGCATGAGCTGCTGAAGACAGGCTGAGGGAGTTGGGGTTGTTCAGCCTGGAGAAGAGAAGGCTCCGGAGAGACCTTATAGCAGTCTTCCAGGACCTAAAGGGGGCCTACAAGAAAGATGGAGAGGGACCCTTTGTCAGGGAGTGTAGTGATAGGACAAGGAGTAATGGTTTTAAACCAAAAGAGGGTAGATTTAGATTAGATATTAGGAAGAAATTCTTTACTCTGAGGGTGGTGAGGCACTGGAACAGGTTGCCTAGAGAAGTTGTGGATGCCCCATCCCTGTAAGTGTTTAAGGCCAGGTTGGATGGGGTTTTGAGCAACCTGGTCTAGTGGAAGGTGTCCCTGGCCGTGGCAGGGAAGTTGGAATTAGATGATCTTTAAGGTCCCTTCCAACCCAAACCATTCTATTCTATGGTTCTATGCTCCTTGTGGGGTTGAGAGGAGAAGACACAGGGAGGCCTACTTAAAGGCCTGTTCTCAAGACACCACCATCACAGGCTGAGCATGAGATGTCACTGCACAGTCAATGGGACCATGCCCAAGTGCTGGTATGTGGCCTGCTATGGGAAAAATTGAATTGGCAGAAGGGGGTCTTTCTTGAAGGAGTTCTTTTCACCAAAAGTGACTGCCCTTTGAGCAGGGCAAATAGAAAGTGGAAATATTAAGATGTTTAGACACTCTACATTTGAGTAGATTTTTTTTCTGTGCTGGAAAACACAAGTCAGCCTTTTCCAATGGTAAACACCAATTGTTTTGCAAAGGCTGGGAAACAAAATGCAGAACATAACATACAGGTTATTATTTTGTAAAGGGCTGATGGCTGATTGAAAAGAGTAGGGCAGAGTTTTCTAAAGACTCCAATGCAAACACAACTCTGCTTCCTTCCAAAAATCAGGGGGAAAGGCTTCTATTGACTTCAACGGGATCAGACTTAGACACACCTTGGCTGTTTTCAAAATCTCAGCCTGGGAATCTCTATTTTCTTTTCTCCATAGGAAAGAAAATGTAAATTTGCAACAAGAAGCTAGTCCCGCTTACTACAGAAAACAGAAGGTTTTCATAGATATATGGTAGCTGTAAAGAATACACCTTCCAAGGGTCAGATTTTAACCTTAAAATGCTGTCTAAATTTCAGATTCAATGAACTTCCCTGAACTATCATGTATCAGATGATGTCCATAATTTTTAAGATCGATTTTTCCTACCTTCACATAGCGCTAAACAAGATGTTTACTATTCATATTTCTCTTTAGAGATGTACATATTTATAATTGTGTGCAATTAGTTTAACAACTGGTTTCAGGAGGAGGTGGGGATAAGTATATAACTTTTCATTGTTCTAATCTATACTGGCAAATAAAATTGCCAAGTAAAAACTGTCTTTGACTAGAGTCATGTGCCTAAAGCTTTGGGAATGAATAAGAAGGCAGTGAAAATGCTGATCATAACTGTTTGATTAGTCTGACTCCCAAGCTCATGTCAGCCTTTCAATACTTACTCTTGTAGGTGTACTGCAGGAATTGGGATGTGCTGAGCATGACATGTATATCACTTTGTAAGTTTACACCTGGCTTTTGGCCAGGAAATGATTCAACAGTAAGTGGAAAACACTCAATTAGATGAATATAGATCTTAATAAACTGCCTGCTTCACATCACCACTTAGAAAAAATGTATGCTAAATACTTGGTAAAAAATGCAGTTTTACATGTGAGGACTTAGAAGATGGTCTATTTGCCCTTTAGTGAGGAAGGGCTGGGTTATTGAGGGAACCTGCTTATTTGAAGATCAGCTACAATTGTTGAGGACACATGTTAACAAGCTGAGGATGGGATGACCCTCTGCAGTTTCCCAAATCATCCCTTGTGCTCTCTATTGGAGAAGGTCAGGAATAGAACACACAAGGCTGCAGCAGACACATTCTTTGCCACCAACCCCAAGATGCATAGCTGAGGGTCAAAGTCTCACACTGTTCCAAATCCTACGCCTATGCTAAATCTGCAGGGGTGGAGTACATCACTCACCTCTCTTTAAATAACTATGCCTCTGTCAGTCCAGTGTATTCTGCATGCACTGTGGGCTAAGCAAATGCTTTATCTTTTTATGGAGTGTCTTCTGTGTTTGAAATTGCGTCAGCATGTGATTCATTCAAAAGTAGAGAGGGGAGGGAAAGCCAGTAATAGAAATGCATCCCTCCTTCTCCACTAAGGCATAATGACCCTTATGAACCTAGTTTCTTACTGCCTTTATTATGTGGGAGAAAGTAGATACTGGAATATCTTTTCATATCTTATTTTGAAAGACAAAATTGTTCTAAATGGAAGTGAAGATTAATTATAAGCAGCAACCTCAAAAATTGCAGAACAAAGGTCAGCTCTCTTCTCCCTCCCCAAATAACAAGATTGACTTAAAGAACATGAGGATTGTTGTTTTCTTCCTTGAATAGATGCTGCATTCTTATTTGTTCCCTCCACATCAGTGGATTCATTCTTCAAGTGCTATCTTGAACCATCTACTCAAAGCTCCTCAGTAAATGTAAGGAGCTACCTTACCTGTTCCTGATCTCCACGATCTATATCTAGAGGGAAGGGAGGGGCTGCATCTCCTACAAGCAAAAGGAGGAAGGAGTGGGAGGAAGAGGAAGGGCACTGAAATTTTTCAGATACCAGAGCCAACAGCTCTTTCAGTGTTTTCAGCATTGCCCACTTCTAGCAGTAGCCAGATTGAATCAGAACCTGTGCCATGGCACAGTGACCACAGCCAGGTACAGATCTTCAAAGTCAGAAGCACTTTCAGAAGGCCTCAAGTTTGCTGCTTGTTGCCTGGTGCCAAAACTAGAACTATCTTTTCACTCTGTACATGCAGCAATGAATATTATTGAGGAGGCAGAATGCTACCAGCAGCTGAAGCAATGGCAGAACCTGGCTGAAGGGGAGGAAGGAAGTGGCCTGCATTTAATCTGGTCTGACTGCACACTACTCCCAAGAGCAAGATAAAAATTGTGGCTTTCTGACCCTGATGGCCACAGGAAGCTGTACAACAGAGCATAAGTCTTAGCTCAGAATGACTGTGGAAAACCAATTGCCTATAATACTAGACTTCAGAAAGGAGTACACTGACCAAACCATATGGATAAACAGCAGAAGACAGAAAGCTCCCAACACTACACAAAGCAAGCTACGATGCAGTGTTACTGGTGTTCTCCACAAAAGGGGATGTAGGAAGAAAATGGCATTCTGAAGTCACTTTGCACTAATAGGTGGCAGGCTCAGCTTTGATCTAACTATACACTGACACTAATTTCAAACTATTATTCTCTTCCAGTTTTGGTCTGCCATCTACAGAAGATGCTTTATATGCTTCTAGATACTGTACTGCATGTCACTCATTTGTCATCTCCAAAAATCTCTTCATTTCTAAGTGTTATTCCCTTTGTTTTCTCAGAAAAAAATATTTATTTATTTATTTATTTATTTATTTATTTTTGTGGACATTTGGGTTGTTTCTTCCTTCAGCAGACTGAGTGAGGGATTTGTATGTTTATTGGCTTAACTGGTTTATGTCATCAGTTCTCCCAAAATGGAAGTGTTAGAGAAAACAACAGTAAACAAGAGAGTTACAGTGATGTTTTTCAGGAGCTTCTTTAAATGCTTTAGGTGGTTGCTCTAGATTTTACTTCTAGATTGTACCACTAGACTGAAATATTCTCCTTTGAAATGTGAAGGAGTTAGGTTTGTTGATAAGAGGCACAACAAAGTTACAAGATCCCTTAATTTTCAATAATAAAAATAGCAAGTCAGATTTAACTTATCCTTCAAATTCTTGTGACCTCAGCTTCTCCTTTTTTGATCGCCTGCCTTGATTGGACTGCCTAAACCCACAGTCTTCATGCCAGGCTACTTAACCTAGGGACAGAAGAAGACACAGCAACGATGGACTAACACTGCCTTTATCTCATACTGTTACAATTGATACCAAAGCTTCTTTGCAGCTTTGCCAAACTTCTGTAGATGCAAGCAGAAAACTCAGGCACACATGGGAATATGCTGGTATAATATTAAACATCTGAACTGTAGATTATTCAGATAATTAACTCAACCAGCTACTTGGTGATCTACCTTGAATGATTAAATCTCTGGAGATACATGCTGATCAGATTTAAAATGACAGATATGCCTAATTGCAATAATTACAAGCAAAGCACATATGAAGCATTTTATTACAGACTTTTGTGGACTATGAAATGTCTGGTTTAATTGATAAAGTAATTAATCAGCAGAAGAATGCTTTGGTGAAGTTGTGTAAATGACACTGGTCTGTAAGGGTTTTACGGTTTGCAGCCTATGGCTTTGCCACTGGGGCTTTCTGAAGGTACCGATGAGACTTACTCTGTATGGTGTCTAAGGAAATTAAAGCAAGAAAGCAGAAGAGTGCTCCCTATGCATTCACATTGGCTGTAGTGCTGTTACCAGCTTCTGACACATGATTTCTCGGAATATCTGCAGAAGCAACTTTTTGCTCATAAAGCTGTCTGCCAAAACAATATGCATGACAGAACAAACCTTCTGAAACCATGCAGCTGTTGAGACTCAAGAGACTTACATGGTCAAGTGAAGAAGCTGTGTCTAGTTTGGGGGTTGGCACTTTTCAGAATCACTTATGAATATGGGAGCATCTCTGAGGATCTTCTCCAGAGTGCTTTGCTAGAACCCCTTGCTATAATCTGGGTGTCCAGCTCCAATAGGTTTTTCTGGAAATCCCAGCAATTCTTGGCAATGAAAGAGTACAAAATACCACCATATGCCAGTAGATAAGTTGCACAACATAAATATAAATTTATCAGAGAAAAAAAAGGAAGTCTACAAACAATCCAAGAGATTCATTTGTATCAGGGGCATAAGCACTTTTCATGGCAAGCTTCCCATATGGGATCCTGATGATGCTCAATTCATGTCTTTAAACCACGAATTAGGACAGTCAGCTGAAAGACCAGGGAAGAGACACTAATATTTTCAGAACAATTGAGCACAAGATTTTTATATCATGCAGCATATATCTCTTTTATCCATATGCAGTTTATTTAGCAAGAATTAATAAGCTCAATATATTGAAGTTCTCGAATTAAAAAAAAAAAAAAAGAATATAACCTAGAATGCAACAGAGACTGTGAGGGATTCACGTTCTTAACTTTGTGATTCTTGATTTTATAATGTGGATGATAAATTGACTAATTATGTTACAATATGGATTGCCAACATCTGCAAAATTAATCAGTTTGAAATTAGAATATTCTACTTCATGTATTCTCCATTGTATGTATGTATGTACGTATGTATGTATGTATTTTGGCAGAGTCTTAAAATGTATATATTTAAATATTATTTTAATGTATTTCATTAAGTTCTCAACAGAAAACCCATCTGACTTTTTTCTTTTTGAAAGGAAGAAGAAAGGGCATTTTCTACTTTGGAGCTACAACAATGGGTCACACTGCATTCTCCTACACAACAAAATAAATAGCATACACAACCAGTCTGAAATGAGATAAATAATCTAGAGCTCAAAGGTCAACAGCATACCTGTAGGAGAGAAAAATGTATGTGAGAAATATCTTTCAAGGCATTTCCATGTATGTATGTTCTGGAAGATCTGGTTCCAGATGGTATTCCCTAGTGAATTCCTAGAACAGGGAACAATGACAAGTTGTGCCTCTCTAGCTGGTTATAATTAATAACACAATTGCAACTACAGAAGTGACTGCAAAAGGTAGGCAGAGAGTGATAAATGTGGAGTTATTAGAAGGCAGGCACCGCAGCCAGCCATGAACAGTGATATGAGCTGGGAGGAAGCTGGGGGAAGAAGGGGACAAAGAGGAAATCAGTGCAATGAATGTCTCCAGCCTGCATGTGTGAGAGCAAACTGCTCAGTAAAGAACTTCCCCTACAAAAAAAGCTGGTTGTGAATAAGCTTGACTGTGGGGATTGATCAGCCTTTTGTCCTTAGTCAAAGGAATTGATACATTTTAATCTTGACTGTCAATATCTTAAAATGATTGACATTTGTATTAGCATATTTTACTTCCATTTATGACTTGATAGGTTTTGAAACTCTATTATATCTTGTTTGCAACATGAAGACAGTGGAAATGAATGGACAGAAAAGAACACGGTGAAATAAAGCAAGGGGAGAATAAAAAAGAAAGTGTTAGTTAGGGCAGATATGAAACAAACTTTTTTAAACCAAAAATCAAACGGAAGAGCAATGGAGTACATTTGCAACAGGCTGGCCAGCATCAAAGTAAATAAGTTCCTAGGGCTTCAGACAGTTGATTTTTTTTGCATTTTGACTCATGAACAGCATTCCCAACTAAGAAGTTGAAACCTCTGCTTTAGCAAACATTGAAATGCTTTGATATTACAGCCTACAAATTTTCCTCAAAACAATTTGTCAACTTCAGCCCAAAATTCATAAAATCACATTTTTGAGCTTGCTATCTTCTGAAAAGGATTTGCCCAGCTGTATTTTCAGACTTCGGTGATAAAGCATACAACCTTCAAGTTTCAATGCGCATTTGCCTAACCGATGCCTTCAACATTACTAAAGCATTGTACTGGCAGCAAGTTTCAGGCATCATCCACACTTGTAATCCAGAAAGCACTTCTTATTGTAATGACAGTTTCTAGGGATAGCAATTCTAGAAGAAGACCACACTGAACTGGATATGTAGTATTTATCCATCTCTGATCTGCATATCTCTAGATTTTCCAGTGGAGATCTGGATCTCTATTAATTGATTTCATTTACTGAAAAATAGCTTAGTTTTAATTGTATTTTGCAAGGCTTAAAAATAGTCCATATATTTCCCAATAACTGCAATATAAAGGATCATTGAGCTATGCAGAAAAAGAAGTCTGTACTTCACTGGCTGGGCTAAGTCACATTTACATTTAAGTACATCATATAGGAACTGTTGGAGTGGAGCCCTAATCTGCCTTTTCAAATGTATATTATGCCACTTCTAGCATGAAAGAGAGAAGATCAATATTTGCTTTCACAGCTTTACTATGCACAGTGAGTGTGATCAAGTTCTGGCAAGTTATATCGAATGTAGACGTAGCAGCAAACACATAGGTAGCAAACCTCAGTGGACAAGACTGTTGAAGCCTGACCCCTCTCCTGAAATTGACTGGAGTAGTTTTAGATACTTCAAAACAAAGTGCTACAGAGAATCTCACCTAGTGTGTTCCACCAGTAAAATAAGAGTTGAGTATCTCTGTATTGCGCAAGTACAGCCTTAGGAATTTGAAAAATGTAGTGTGTGCTGACACTTTGTGCTTCTGAACAGTTGTGTTTTTAAAAATTAAAAATAAAATTGCTCTTTGCTTTGAATCTACCTCTGTGCTCTAAGGTAACATTAGAACCTGCTAATTGTTTCAGAACTTGTTCTCATTCTTTCATTACCTCAGAAGAATGTCTTTATTTTTAAATTGTTAGAATAGATGAAATTATATACTCTTGATTTTTGCTAATACTCTATATCTGCATTTTATCTGTTAATTACAGCAAATAGAAAATCTAGACAAACATGAATACAATAAGAGAATGTCTTTTAACAGCAACTAATTAAGCCACAAAATAAGACATGCTATTTAAGTGATAATGTTCACGGTACTTAAACACTTCAAGCAATAAGCTGTGTTTGTAGTTGATTAAATGTCAGAGTGAATGTGAAGCATTTGATAATCGCACAAATCAATTTCCCGTAGGTATGCTACTAATATGAATAGGTGGAGCTTCACAATGGGTGGAGCATGAACGGAAACACCCTGGACTTACAAGGTGGAGGAAAGGTTTGATCCAGAACCAGTGGTCTGTTACTGAGAGGTGGGTGGTCTGGTGACAAACATGCATGTGTCAATGCATGGTGACAAACAGGGTGATTTCAGCATTTTCAGATGGTTTTGTTTTTTTGAGAAATGCAAGTGGACATTAAACACTCCTGACATTTTCTGGAGAAATAAGGACATGAAAAACATGGCGGCAGAGTGTAGACAGGTCAAGGTAATAGCTCTGTGCTTCCTCAGTTTTTTCTCATGGTTATGATCCAATAAGTTAAGCTTTGAGTCTTTCCCTATCTCAGTCGCTAGTGCTGCTTAGACAGTTCACCACAAAAACAAAAGAAAACAACCCTGAATTTTCATTGCAAGGTAAAAACAAAACAAACAAACAAAAAAAAATGAAAAGGAAAAAGGAAAAAGGAAAAAGGAAAAGGAAAAGGAAAAGAAAGAAAGAGAAAGAGAAAGAGAAAAAGAAAAAGAAAAAGAAAAAGAAAAAGAAAAAGAAAAAGAAAAAGAAAAAGAAAAAGAAAAAGAAAAAGAAAAAACCTTATTGCATGTAGCATTAGTTTACAAAACCATGTGGGATATGCATTCTTAAGCAGAATTATTTATTGTAAAGGATCATGTATGGAAAGGAGATATTTCATCTACCTTTTTTTCTGTTTTGGGGATCTATAAACTCTTCTTCTCACTGATTATTAATACACTTGCTGCCCTTTCTTGGGTCATGGGTCTCAAGTTTCAGTGTATAAATATTAATGAAAGCTTTCTGTTTGGTGAAATGTGTAAGCTGTTTGATCACATAGGTGCATATTTTCTGGACCCAACCTTATTTGCTCACAGTTGAAATTCTGCACCCTGTTGCATTGCAGATAAGTTTCAGACTCATTTTAGAGTATATGTTATGCAGTTTCTGGCCCACAGTTGGCTGTAATCCCTCTTCTGTCATCACGTAACTCTATAAAGTGTCTTGAAACAGGAGAGATCTGGCTAACAACATCTCAATGCCATATAATTATCAGACGGTAACTACCCACACTGATTACCAGTCAAATTAAACAGGGAGTTTAAAGATGGATTTGTGCATGTACATGTGGGTGGTGCTGGTGGCTCATCTGTGCCCAGTCTCTTCATCAGTAGGAAGCACAGGTACCATACGTCCTCTAGCAAGAGTAGTAACTGAGAATTCCTAGCTAGAGCACAGAAAAAGAAAATGGGCCTTAGTCCAAACTGTTTTAAGAGGAAGGAAAGAAAACATATTTCCTAACTTGGCTTGTTTAACATCAAGGGGAGCTATTGTTGCTGGAGGGTCTGTACTGAAAGTTAGTGCATTCATGCAACTTGCTCTGTCTTCCTTCTGTTACCTCTTGGACAAGTTCATTTCTGGGCTTGTAACAGATCAATATACCTTGCTGGAGAGAAAGTGAGGTCACAGAGCCCAAACTGGTGGTTTTTGCTCACAGAGCAGGCTGATGCTTTACCTACAGACTGGATGAGAGCAATGGGACGTACAGTCACCGAGTCAGGGAGTAAAAACAACAGCTGATTCACCGTTTAGCCCCTTAAGGATCTCCAGCCACTCAATACATTGCATTACAGTAGGAATCACAAAAAAGCCTTGACTATCTTTGTAGCTGTGCTCCTCACAAGTATGGATGACTATACATTTAAGTTATCTCTCCGATACATGACACAGATTTTTAACTGGGACTTCTACCGATGTTTGACCAGGTTGCTGCATCTATCAAGTTTAATAGCAATATTATCTACAATGGCATTAATCTTTCACTTGATTTTTTTAACACGATGAACCTAAACACAAGTTTGATTCTTCCAATCATGCAGTTTACAGTAAGGGGATCTGTGGACAGATCAGGAAGACAGAGCTACCACAGTGCATCAATCCATTTGCAAAGGGATTATTTTACAGTTTCTGTCACTACTTAGAGCATTCAAGCTTTTCTGAGATGCAAACCAGCTTCACCCCAAAGCACACCTGTAGTAGACATTTCCATTTCCAGACTTTTGATAGAAGGCAATAAAAGTGTATGGAATTCTTAAAAAGGAGCAGTTAGAGTCTGGTAATCCCTACCTGTAAATACTGTAATTTTCTGTGAGTACTTTCCAATAGTAATCTCAAAAGCTTGTTTTTAAAGACTGATGATGACTTTAGAGATTTGGTAAACATGGATGCTTTCTCAAGTAAGCAGAGACATTTTGGATGTTTTGGCTGCCGTTTTTCCCCTATTAAAACCTGGCTTTATTAGTAAATGATATGGCCATGGACAAGCAGAACAGACCTTAAGGGATAAAGAGAAATTATGGTACTTGTCAAGCAACCTTGGTCATTGTCAGGCAGAGGGAAAAAAAAAAAAAGTAAGTTACAGGGTTTTGTGGAGGAGCAAGATCACTGTTACTGTTACTACGAAATTAAAGGTCATTTTGGCTGGAAAGATGAGGTGCACATTTAACAGGTTTGATTTGTCTCAGTGTAGTTGGAACAGAGATGCTAGACATGTTACTGTTCTAGTGAATTCTAGATGAATACTAAAGAAATCCAGCTGGTACAATGCAATTAAATATCACATTGGTAAAACTGAAACAGGACCATTATTACCATTACATGTGGGTGTATGCATGTTAAGATGGTTAAAATCACTACATCTCATTCCAAGGTGTATGATGGTCATCTTTCCAAACCAAAAAAGGAAACTCAAGGCTTTGACTGCTTCCGCAGGAAAAAAAAAAAAAATGGCAGAGGGCATTTCTCTGATCTTTGCTGTTCTTTTTCCCGTAGAAAGGCTGTGTCTGGACTTTTTCTGTATAGGGACTTCAGCTTTACATTCTTGGGATGTACAGTGTTAGATGAAGGCATCACAGCTCAAGGGAAAACTGTCATTTAAGAGCACATAGCTGCACTTTTAACTCAATGTTAAAGAAGTGGTGTCATCAGATACCATTGTGGGTCAGGTCCTGATATAGGTCAGGTTTCTCAGTTAATATGAGAAGAAATTCCCATCTTTGCCAATTATTAAATTTATACCATTTTCTCTTATCCAGCAGACAGAAGCTTGCAGTGTTACTTCAAGTTATGAATTTAGGATTTTTATTTTTTATTTTGTAGAACTTCTGCTGGCATAACTTGGTTTATAGCTGTATTAATTTGGGTTGCTAAAGTGTTACACAAAATAGCAGTAGCAGTCAGACAGATTTTGGAGGTGCAGAGCCATAAATTTTGACAGCATTTTATTTGATGAAAGTAAATAGTATAATTTTCCACTTTATGAACTCCATTTGACATACACTCTGATCTTAAAAAATTTATTGCATTTGGAGAATGGAGGAGATGGGCTGTTCAAATTCTCCATGACAAATAATTTATCAAATCTGTCTACCATTTTTTCTTCACATACAAAAGACTCCTCTGCTAATGTCTTCCAGTTTTTAAAGCTAATGGGCCCTATTTGGGGTATTCTATTATCTAAAATACATGACAAATATTAAGTATTAAGGATGTCTGTTGAAAGGGCAACATGATCTATTATTAATTGAAAGAATAAATCAGGTTTTCTTCTTCTTTGGCAATCCTTGTCTACTTAAAAGTGTTGCTAATATTCCATTTCTCACATCTCATTGCAAGTGAAGCTACAAGTGTTTCTGTTTCTAAGGGGTTTTAAAGAGTTTTCACCAATTAAACATCTATGTCCTTACAAAAGGGACATCTGCTTTTTCTGGTTCTGGACTGAAAAGTGCATGATAATAACTGAATACTAGGCTTCAATATCAATGTATTTTTTTGAGAACATTTTATGTTCCAAAAAAAAAAAAAAAAAAAAAAAAAAACAACAACCTAACAACAAATACAACAACAACAACAAACAGCATTGCTACCAAAAAGCCTTTTGGCTGGGTAAGCCATGCTCTTTTGTTTGGTGCAACGACAGCTGAGTGCAAGTCAGACACAGGACTTAACAAAGATGTTAATTACAATGCTAAAGATCTCTCTTCAGCTGCAGCCTGTAATGGGAGGAGACAGCTGACCCCATCATATCCAGCTCATGGTGAGTACACCATTTTGCAGAGTATCCAAGGGGAATACAGCTTCTAATGAACTGATGTTCCCTGAGCCTTTCAGGAGTGGAAACAAAGAAGTACTAGATCTTCATCTAGTGATCTAGTTTAGTGGAGGACTTGGTAGTGTTAGGTCATAGGTTGGACTAGGTGATCTTGGAGGTCTTTTCCAACCCAAATGATTCTGTGATTCTGTGATTCATGACAAGAATAACTTAGAATACATCTGTTTCCACCGCCTCATCTTCTAGTTTTCTCTTCTTAACATGACAATAGCATGCAGATACTAATGTACTTGTCATAAACCCTAATTCCCACTTCATGATCCCCTGCTGGGTAGGAAAGAAGCTAATTAGTTACAAGGTGGGTCTTCACTGCAGTGCAGTGAAAGAAGGTCAAGTCACATCAAAAAAAGCTTTAGGAATAAGAATGATGTGGTTCATAGAACGTGACTGCTGGGAAACACTATCAGAGGCAGCCAAATATTTCCAACTGGGAAGACCTAGTGCCTCTTGTTGCTGGAAAGCAAGATGAAAACAAGATTTTTCTTCAACGTCCTGTGATCCTCCTTAAGGATTCAGTTAGAGGATACAAGACCCGATGAACCTTTTATAGAGACCAATATGGCAACACTTATGTGAAGAAACACTGCTTTGGGTTGATGGTAATTTCACAAATAATCTGACAGTGTTATATGGGAAGAAGGGCTGTGGAAATCAGACTTCCAGTCCATTACATTTTCTGCTAAATATGTGCTTGGTGCTCCCAGTTGGCTTTTATCCCTCAAGGCAGGGATCCTATTTCAAATTAAAAAAATAATAATAATAATAAAAAAAACAAACAGGTTTTGACGAACTTATTTTCTGATACTCAATGTGTTTCTTCTGATCCCTAGTGTCCAGCTCCTCACTGGGAGTTGCAATTTGATTAATGACACCATTGTCCTAAACCAACAAAAAGTAGATATGAAAATAAGCATAAAGAGCTGTTGGACACCCCAGCTCAGTCCACAGCAGAGCTACCATGCCCAAAGGGCTAATGATAGTTTTGCCCAAGCAGAAGGTCAAGTTGCTTTGCCCCCTGCCCACACCCTCCTATGGGACATGTGCAAGTCATATCAGTGAGAGCTCTTTAGGAATGAGACAACTTCTTCTACCCCATCTTTTCTCTCTCTCCTCCTCCCCATCTGCCAACTTTGGGTTATGTTAAAACCACAACTTATTTCTCAAAGAAGAGGAAAACAGATTCCTCTTCTACCTTCTCTGCAAGCAATCTTTAACTCTGGTCAGTCCACAGATCAGTATTCAAAGGGATTGCCACAACATCCACACTCACCATTCAACTCCCAGATTACTCTCAAGAGATGCCTACTTCTTTGACCAGCTGGAATTCTTACATGACTAGATATTCTGGTGTAGCTGGAGCCACTGATGCCATACGGGGATTTTAATCCTTATTCCTGCCTGTGTTTTGATGTGTGTTTCCGTCTGTATTGCTAAATTAAAACAGCATGAGGAAGGATAGAAAATGAGAAAACATTAAGAAGATCTTCCTAAATATAGCCTCAAGTCTCATGCAAAGACCTCAGTGTAGAGATAAAACACTTTTGTTATTTATTTTGTTATATATTTTAAGAGAGAATAATGTCTTAATTCTGGGCCTGTAATCATTTGCCTTTGAGATGTTTAGAAGCCTTGCTCCTTGCCACAACATAATTATACAGCATAGAATAATTATTTTACAGTCAATTAAGTACACTAAATGTGCATATTTAAGAAATCCGATTTAAACGTCATCTCTACCATGCTGCATAGAATATTTGCAATTTGTCCATCTAAACCACAGACCAATTACATCGCTAATGAAGCTCAATGGTTCAGCCACCTCATTCCCTTTCAAGAACCTGTCTCAAAGCTTGTTCTACCTTGTGTATTGCTAAAATCAAAACTATGGAGAGGCACCATAAAACTTACTGCTTCAATTCAAAGAATAAGTTTTCTTATGCTAAAGCAATATATTGTTAAATCACATATCCCATAAGTCAATGAAAACTTACATTTTTGTAGCAGACCAAATTCATAGGATGCACAGATACTTGGTTTTTGTTAATGGCTGAACAATGATTTATGAAAAGCTCTTATTAAGAAAGATAACATAGTCATGTAGAAGTGGTCCAGTGCTATGTGAGCTTCTCCAAATGTTATTATAATATTAGAAGGACGAATAATATTACAGCGTGCATACAGTTCGTTCATCTTTTCTGCCGCGCAAGTTCTTTTCAGTCTATAGAATAACTAATATGCTTGTGAGGAGGAGAAAGATATCAAAGCAAGAAGGAAAGAGTTTTAGCTGTTTTTCCACCCAACATTTTACTACACCACTTAGATAGAAGACATCTGATGTGGCCACTAGATTAAGTAAGGGATGCCACTGATTTCAAACAAAAGCAGAGCAAGAATGAACTGGTACAATGAAATAATATTAATATTAATAATAATAATAATAAAGAATAAATTCTTTCAGTGAGAGTTAAGGCACTACCTGAAACAAATCGCAGACTATCTAGTCATATAGGAGATCTGAATCTTCAGTGTTTCCTTCAAGCATATTTAAAGAAAAAAAAAAAAGCTTTTCAGTAGTTTTTTTTTTTTTTTTTTTTTTTTTCCCCCCTGTTTTTTAATTTTTTAATTTT
>VXAA01004381.1:84466-94972 GCA_013399115.1 Anseranas semipalmata
TTTGGTATTTTTCAGAAGAAAAGTCTTAAAAAATGTAGTTTAGCATATAAGATACTCTCTGAAGCTACAGAGGGCCTGAAAAGACGGCCAAAAAGGGCCACTGGACAATGTTTCTGTTAGGCAAACTGTACAGACAAGATAACAGGGCAGAGCTAGAAGACAGTGTATGCTGCAGTATTTTGTAGGCATCAGACTGCTGTAATCTGACATGGATAACAGGGTAGTGACTGAGGTGCTTGTGGTTAGACCCCTGTTCCTTTCCTCTCTCACTACAAATAAATTTTACTCAGCCTTGACAGACCATCAGAAGAGGAAGCTCTCAGCTGGGAAAATGCTGAAAAAAGGAATAGTTGACCCAAGGTTGCAAGACCAGTGATAAATAGCCTGAATGTAAAAGTGAGGAGGAAGCTCATGTTGCCCTAGCTCAACTCTAGCTGCTCCAAATTAAGAGAAATTCAACAGTCATGCTCCAGTGACTGAACGAGACCATTTAAATAAAGACTGACTACCAAACACCAGTGCCATTTCATACCTCTTCAATATTTGTGGCTGAACTTGCCCAACTCAGCAAAAAGTTCTACTGGAAATGTTTACTCTCCTGAAGCCATAGGAACTGCTGAACCTAAGGGATTTACTCCTGGAGTTTGTGAGTGGGTTTTTCTTTGGTCCTTTTTCTTGTGGAAGACAGGAGATTTTTTGTCAGAAACTATGGGGGAATTGCCCTCCTTTGTGAAAAGCTGTCCACTTCGATCTTGGAGGAACACCATCATGAAATATGAACTTCATACCAACAAAATGGGAAAGGAAACGTGTAAATCTCAACCTGTGAAGGAGCAACAGTTCTGCTTTTCATCAAGAAGCTCACTGGAAAGAGAATATCTGAAAAGAAAACTAACACTTTTCAACTAATTATAGACACCTAAAGAAGTACCATGGGTATCCCCAAATGGGGCTTCCCATCTGTTTTACACAGCATGGGATGGTTCTGCCACTGCAGGTAAATGTCTCTCTCCATGATCTATAGAAGAAGCCAGGTTGACAAGCCTGGCTGAAATCCCACATTGGACTGCAGTAGTAACTGCTTTAGGAGAAGAATGAGCATTGAAATATCCAACAGAAACAAGTGGTGTCACAACCTCTTTCTGCAAACAAACCTAAGCAGTGCTTAAAATACAGTCCCTACATAGTGATTAAGCCAACAGACTAATGGAGATTTATAATATCTCGAATCACGAAGACTATGCCGATCAGGCTGATGGAACTTGTGGAAGATGCTACAGCTCCTGTTGCCTTATACAGCATCTTCTCTTGCACCAGAGAATTACTATACTGTCACTAGTACTCCATCAACAAGGGAAATCTTGCATTCCCACTCATTGCACTCTCACTTTCCTCCTCTACTCTGTGCTTACCAAAAGGACAAGCTTGCTGCAGACAGATCAGACTTTCTTCATAAGCCTCAAAACATAATCCAGATTTCACCAGGACTATCTTAACCACTATGGATATTACCAGTTCACTTACTGACTCTCCACATCATGGCAGCCTCTCAAACTACTCTGAGTATGTACAACATGTAGACTAATCCTCATGTTCAACTTGGTGTCTATGAGGACTCCTAGGTCTTTTTCCGCAGAGCTGCTTTCCAGCTGGGTAACCCCCAACATGTACTGGTGCCTGGGGCTGTTCCTCCCAAGGAGCAGGACTTTGCACTTCTCCTTGTTGAACTTCAGGAGGTGCCTGTCAGCCCATTTGTCCAGCCTGTTGAGGTCCCTCTGGATGGCTTCATGACTCTCTGGCTACTCCTCCCAGTTTTGTGCCACTAGCAAACTTGCTGAGGGTGCACTCTGCCCCATCATCCAGGTCAGCCCAGTTTAACATCTTCATTAATAGACCCAGTATTGACCCCTGGGGTACACTGCTAGTTACTGGCTTCCAACTAGACTTTGCACCATTGATCACCACACTCTGGGCCTGGATGTTCAGCCAGTTTTTGATCCACCTCACTGTCTGCTGATCCAGCCCATACTTCAGCAGATTCTTTATGGGGATCTTATAGAGGACAGTGTCAAAGGCCTTCCTGAAGTCCAGGAAGACAATATCCACTGCTCCCCCCTCATCCATCAGGCTGGTGATTTCATTATTGAAGTTTATCGGGTTGGTCAAGCATGAATTCCCCTTGGTGAATCCATGCTGACTACTCGTGATGATTTTCTTCTCCTTCATGTGCCTGGGAGTGGTTTCCAATATGAGCTGTTTTATCACCTTCCCAGGGATCAAGGTGAGGCTGACCTGCCTGTAGTTCACCGGGTCCTCCTTCTTGCCTTTCTTGAAAATAGGAGTGGCATTTGCTTTCCTCCACTTCTTTCGGACAGCTTCTTTTCCTCCAGCTTCTTTCGGACACTTCTCCCAGTTGCCACAATTGAGCAAAGATTACAGAGTGGCCTCGCAAACACATCTGCCATCTCCCTCAGCACTTGTGGGTGCATCCAGTCAGAGCACATGGACTTACGAATATCCAGTATACCCTGACCTGATCCTCTTCCACCAAAGGTACATCTTCCTTGCTCCAGCCATTCAGCCTGGCCTCTGGGACCTGGGATTCCTGAAGGCTGATTTTCCTGGTAAAGACTGAGGCAAAGAAGGCATACAGTACGTCAGTCCTTCACTGTCCTGGGTAACATGGTTTCCTGTTTCTTTCAGGAGAGGGCCATATTTTCCCTAATCTTCCTTTTGTCATTGAGGTACTTTTAGAAGCCCTTCTTGTTGCCCTTGATGTCCTTGACCAGATTCGATTCTATCTGGGCTTTAGCTTTCCTAACATGATCCCTGACTGCTTAGACAATTTCTCTGTATTATTCCCAGGTTACCTGTCCTTGCTTACACGTCCAATAAGGTAATGTACTTCAGCAAGTATATCAAGTATCTGCAAGAAAATTACATGGGTGAAGCCAAACAACTACTAAACACCAGAATGAGTGAATAACTGATGAAAAATAGACATAGTCAAAGATCTGAGAAAGCATATTTCTCACAAAACTGTAATTTCATTTTTGCCTTTTCAATTCTTATTCTCAAGGGAAACCTGTAAAACTGAAACCTTCAAAATAAGTCCCTGGGAACTAAAATTCATAACACTATTGGATGCAAGAAATCATGGATTGAGTGGAGATATACTAGTTTTATGGTAAATTATGCCTTCTTTTACCCACGCCCAGTAATTCCCGCAAGTTCAGTTGATGACAAATTGCCCATCTCTTTCACACAGGAGATAGCTATCTTATTCACAGAATCACAGAATCACAGAATCGTTCAGGTTGGAAGAGACCTCCAAGATCATGTCTTATGTCTTCTGTTGCAAGTGTCATTCCTCTGCTCCAGAGGTACCAGCTGCTTTTTCTCTCAAATGATCTAGCTAATTAACAAATTCAAAGTGATTGTTCTCAGCTTGTATTTAACTCCAAAGATCTCTGCTGCTCTTTCAAGCCTGAAGAACGACTTGTATGCTTGAAAGGTGGTCTGTTTTGCCTATATCAGTAATTAAAACAAAACCCAACCAACCAACCAAACTTCCCTCTCCTTCAAATCCTGCCTAGTTTAGGAAGCATACCTACATTTTTAGATAGAGTCAATTATATAAGGTAAATCTCACGTCGTAAAAGACTGGATATTTTTATTCTGCTTGGATATACACTGAAAACGAAGAAAAAATCTGTTTTATTGTTTGAAGTAAGGACATCCAAAATCATATTTTATCACAGGAGTTAAAATGGTGCAGAGATCATAGAATCATATAGAATCATAGAATCACAGAATCATAGAATCATAGAATCATAGAACAGCTTGGGTTGGAAGGGACCTTAAAGATCATCTAGTTCCAACCCCCTTTCCATGGGCAGGGATGCTACCCACTAGATCAGGTTAAATAGATAAATAGATAAATAAATAGAGATTATAAATAAATATAAATAAATAAATAGAAAGCTGATGTTTATAGAAAGACTGTTCTGCAAAAGGCTTAAGGATATAAAATCCTTTGGTAATTTCCTCCTCTTGTCTTACATATATTACACAAGCCATGCTGGGCCATATTCGAATGATGTAATTTACCATACGCAAATCTTTTAACTGCTCTAGAGTGTGCAAAAAGCATTGTGTAAACATCACACAATGATAATCAGTCCAACTATTCACATCTCTTAAAAACATTAACAGTTTTCATTCATGAGGAAATAGATTTTTCCCCCTGTAAATATCTCTGAACATGAAAAAGAGTTTGTTAAATTGGATAAAGCACTGTGTGGTCTATGCTTTTAAAGAGAATGAAAAAAAAAAGTATATATATATATATATACATTTTTTTTTTTCTATTGGTTATACTTATTTATTTGGTTTTGATCCAATTTACTCTTTCTTTCCGTGGTTTGTTTACTAACTGCTTAAAACTCCAATACGGTCGGCTTAATGCTGTTCTAATGGATTGGGTAGACTATATTTTAATTCTCAATGAATTTGGTGGTGGATGGTAGACAGATACATGCAACACATTTGTCTGAAGCAGCTGTGGATACATAGTTAAGTCTATCTACCCGTTGCTATCTACATGAAGGATATTGACGTTGGCCTTGGTAGCAGCACTTGTTCTGGGCTTCAAGGGTCAGGGCTTGGCAGGGAAGTGTTATCTTGCCTCTGGGGAGTAGGTAAAGCATGAATATTGAGCCTTTGCAGTGGCAAGGCCCTATCTTGTGTCTTTGTAAAAATGCATGAGGAAGCTCAGCATGGAAAGAAATCACTGTCTGCAGAGGCTGGTAGATGCTTTCTGTGCCATCTTTAGCTGCCTTCTCTGCCTTGCTCAGCCTTGCAAGAGACTTTTCCAAAGAAAGTGAGTGCTTTTCCTGCCTGTATCTCCTTCTGTAGAGCTATTTGTTTGAATGATTTGTTGGTACTTACAGAACAAGTCAGCATATAATGCTGTCTAATGTCATCTATTTTCTATATTTCAAAACACATTAGGATAAACTTAAGGGGGAGTGAATATAACACTGAACCGCAGCAATTGCAGCTTAAATCACTTGTATGCACCACAGTCTATTCTTTCTTAATGTAGCTACACTTGCTGTGAGTGAATTAGGTTAAATTTGCAACAGAGACAGTATGACGCCTTACATTTACAGGTCTCACAGCCTTGGGCATAGGAGAAATGGAATTGAAATACTTTTATAGAAACAACCTAAATACAAGTGTTTGCCCATTTCTCCTTCCCACCTCCTGCACAAACTGCTTTCCTGAGAGTAAAAAATAGCAGTGATTCAGACAGAAATAAGTTGTGTTAGTTGGCGCATCCAAGTCCACAACATCAAAAAGATGAGCAACATAGAAATCCTCCTGCCCTTAAATATGGTGAAACTTAAAACATCCCTGAACTGTGCACTGCACCAGCTGCTGGCTGGGATGAATCAGAGTAACCATATGGCAGGGAAAGAACTGAAGTTATGAAGCAGAAGGCTTAATTTTCTAAGCTTAAGAAGGGATGTCAAATAGCCACTAAAATAAATAAATAGGTAAATAAATAAATAATGGAAACTGCCTGAGTTCAAGTGAGGAAGAATGTTTCCAGCTGGATACATACACAGGTATATAAGACAAACTCACACAGTGTTTTTCTAGTGCTGTGTTCATGTGCTGTTTTGAGCAGCCAGTCAAACACATTGTATATATAAATATACTGCTCTGTGAAGCATTTGGTCTTGTGCTTATGATTACAGCAACAATAACATGTGCTGGTTTGTTGTGGTAGGGTCACCATGTGTACAGTAGTAAATCAAGTGGGTTTTGTGGCCCATTTGGGATTTTTGCACATAGGGAGGAATCACTGATCTTATTTCATAGAGACACTAGAGTACATTATTACCATGACTCTTAATTTAGATACAGCTTTTGTTGTTTTAAGATGACAGTGTCCTTTTCAGGGCACTTTACTGCTGCAGCTATAGCTGGGCTGCTCTCTGGCCAGCTAGGTAGTAAAAACACCAGGGAAAACCTTTGACATTTTTTTTGGCAAAGAAGGCACAGACATTTCCAGCTTGGAAGAGTGAGCAGGGAGAAGAGACTGATCTAACTCTTTACAAGGTCTAAAGCTGCTTGATTTGAACTTTAAAGAGTCTCATCTATTCAGCATTCATTTAAAGAAATAGCACTAGAGTTATCTATGATCTCATGAGGAAATATATTCTTCCCTATTAACTATGTCACTTTACAGAAAGAGCCTATATGCACCTCTTCTTTGCAATTCCACCAAGTCCATTTGATACACCTCGTATGCAATACTGAATCACATCTAATTTGCTGAAAGGGATGTCACAGATTCTGCCTATTTCCACTACCAGGGAATGTGCTTCCTGAGCCTGCAAAGCATCTCTAGAAGCCCTCTTCTCTCTTACACACACATGGCAACAAAGAACAACAAGTTCCCATTTTCTCCCTGAAGCTAAGAAGGATATCTTGTTGTGCAAGCACTCAAAAATATTGTCACACATCCAAAACTTTGTCATCTTAGAGCATGACTTCTTTTCACAGACCAAAAGCAAATTCCAAAAGCCAAGATTCCTCTACTAGCAGAAATATACTAAAAAGAAACTCAAGATTTCTGAAACATTTTAATTGACAAAATGTCCCCTGTTGAATGCAGGACCATAGATACTATGGACCTTTAAGCTGCAGGAAACAATATGTTGGATATTATTTGGAGTCCTGTGACTCAAAGTCTCATCTATTCATTCCTGCACAGCAATGTGTGTGGCATTTGCCACAAGGGGTCCATCTAATTTGACATCAGGTGTCTCCCTCAACCTACTCTGCACTGGGGCAAAGCTATTAGAATGGTTGCTCCAGCCTTATACTATTCACAATATCCCCTCCACTGGGGGAAGACAAAACAGGTGGGTGAAGACAGAAGCGGTATTTCTACACAGATTTTATGCCAAGTACTTCCTCTAAGTGTATTTCCTGCTTCTTCATTCACTGCATGAGCTGGCAATTAGAAGAAATCAAGGATCTCGTAGAAACTCCATATAGTCTTTAAATGGCCTGCAAAGACTCTTGAAAGTCATGAAATCAGAACTGATGCTGCAGGCTAAAGCAGGAAAGTTTAAATCACTGCCCTTTGCCATGTTTGGTCTGGCAGGACTTCCCACATATGATGCTTTTCTTCTTCCAACCGGCACTCACTGACCACTCACCACCTCCACCTCTGCTGGAGCTTGGAACCCATTGAAAGCACTCACTCTGGAGCAGTCAGTAGCTGTGGCAGGGAGACTAGCTGACAGCAGTAGTAGTGGATCCAGCTCCCCCTTGTTCTCTGTCCCTTCCCCTCACCGAACAAACCCATACAAAGAAACAGCAGAACACCTTGTGCTTCTCTCAGAGAGCCATTGCACATGAAACGAACTCCTAGCATCATGGAAAAGTCATAGCCAGCACAAATTTTATGAGGGGATAGTGGTCTTTTTGTAGTCAGCAGTGTATCCAGTGCTGTATTTGCTGACTGTGAGGCCCACAGAATAAGGCATGGTCAGTTTATAGCACTATCTATGGCCTACAAACAGAGGAATGAACCTGTGACCCCACCTTTCTCATGCAAATGTGCCTCTTTTGTTTTCCGGTGTTAGCAACAATTATGTCATATATTCAATGATGTCATCTTTGCCAAAGAGTGTAAAGCAATCATGAATGAAAGACTTGCAGTGGTTTGAAAAGGAAGTCGCAACATTTGGTCAGAATTATGAAATTCTTTAGTCCAGCGTTATTAAATACCACATCCCCTGCTCAGGCTACCCTCTTGGCAGAAATGGGGAATGCATCTCTTCAGGTTATTATTAGAATGTGCTGTGGTAGAAAAATGGTCACCCCCAAAGCTTTGGGAGCTATAAAAAAAAGTTTTGTTTTGTTTTGTTTTGTTTTTCTTTCTGAAAAAAAATGCTCTCATTTATTTTTCATTTTAGTATGATTCAATATCAACTAAATTTTCTTTCTCAAGATATAATGTACTGTTTGTCAATAACAGTCAAAATCACGTGGCTACACAGGAGAGCTGCACTGGGAGTGTTTACTTTTGACACCCAGCTGTACTTTTTGATTTATTGTAGCAGGATTGTTTGACAGTTACCACAGTAAGTAAGATCACATACAAAAACTTGACAAGAACCCAGAAAGCAAAATCTGTGGTGGTTAATTAAATAATCCACCACCCCCACCAGACTTTCTAAAGAGAAAAATTATGCAGGAGATTTTTAAAAATATTTTGGTGAGCAATTTAGCTTGAAATTGAAGCTAAGTGGTTAATTAATCATTGATTTGAAATCTTCTATGGTACGTTGAGTTTGTTGTGTTGAACTTTAAGAGGGAAAAAGAATCTGAAAGTCAAGTGAGAAGAAAATACCGGTAACATTTCTACAATCCAACAGGGGATTTTACAAAGCATTCCGTTGTTCTATATGTTAGTATCCAGCCAGAATTAACATGTTCTAAAAATAATAAGAAAATCTCTTAATTATTTATATCTGCTTACTTGTTTATTCATTAGGATGTATTGGTTTTCACTTTAAAGATGAAGCTCAAAAATTTACTGCTACCAAACCTATTCTGGTATTTCAGTTGCTATAGCAAAAATGGACCAAAATATGCACAAACATCTTTTTCTGCATGCAGAGGACAGTATGGAAAACAAAAAGAGAGCAGTCAAAGATATAACAGACAGAACTTATAAACCAACACATGTACATCAGTTGTATTTGTTAAGGCTTGGAGCCTGCAAGGATTTATGCCGAGGGACTAGTTGGAGTACATAAAGTCTTCTAATATCGCAGCCTGTGTTATCACTGGGTGTTGAACTCAAATGTTTTGGTGCCTGCTGTAGAAATGAAAGAATGTATCAGTGTATGTGTAGGTAAAAAGCCATTTTATTTTATTTTATTTTATTTTATTTTATTTTATTCTGTAAAGAGTATATCTTCAAGACGCCTAATCTTATCATATTCTTTTTACAGGTAGGTCAGGTCCTTGGCTAGCATACAGCTATGCTGAAGTAAATGACTCTTTTCCAATGCATACAGAGTGAACTTTTAGCTCTGGACGCAGATTCAGGACTGCAGAAAATACAGCAATTGAAATTCCCCTACCAGAAGAGGTAGATCAATCACTATGGAAAGAAAGAAAGAAAGAAAGAAAGAAAGAAAGAAAGAAAGAAAGAAAGAAAGAAAGAAGCTCAGGACTCAGGAGAGCTGATTTAAGACTATATCAGAAGAGGACTATAGTACATGGAAGGTAAAGGTACATCTGAACAGGGTACCTTCTCATAATTAAATGTGATCCAGAAATCAGGCGTTTCTCTGTGTATGTTCCGCAAGGAATTAAATGCAGGAGTCTACTGGGACCCCCTTACCATACAAGAGGATCAGATGCCTGTGAAATGTCCATATGCCCACCTGCCATTTTCTGCTCAAGGTACTGCTGGAGGAACCTCCTTTTTATGTAGGAGCACTCACCTACATTGTGCTGAAAATGCATGCCTAGTTTAATATTCTGCCTCTTGGGGTTCAGCTCCACATATTTATTGCCCAGTAGAGCAGCATAGCTATAGGCTTTCTTCTTTTCAGAGAAAAAGGGTAAACAGGTCTGTGTAAAAGGGTGTTTTCCACTCCTTGTATTGGCTTTATGCAGAGGAGACTACAGAATTCATTTCAACAGAAAAAGAGAGTGAAAACAGACGTGACCTTCTCTCCTAATGGTTTGGGCAGTCACCCTGGATAGTTAATGCTAAGTGATGTACAGCAGCTGGGGAACAAACATAGGTTTTCTGGGTAAGCTTGTTCTCTCTCTTTTTTTTTTTTTAACATGAAACAATCACTGTATAAAACTGTGGAAGTTAAAGTGTGAGAGCTTATGAAGTACATTACCATACATGATTTAATCTAATGACTTATTCAGACAGAGAAGCAATTTGTAAAATGTATTGTTTAATCTGTTGGTTACTAGAAAGAATTCAGTTAGATTCTAGACAATATTAATGAATTAACGTTCTTTTAAAATCTTACTTAATATTTACTCTTCAGGCAGTGGCACTTAGCTTTGAGTAGATGTTTTATGTGGGGCTGAATTCCAACCTTACTTTGGATTACGATATTGACTTAATTGCATTTATTCACTTGCTTCATTTGGCCCACTTAGAGAGTAGGGTCTTACTGGAGGGCAATCAAAGCCAGACCTATTGAAGTTCACCTAGTGGTTGAGAATAAAGATTCTTCTGAAAAAACACCTCCTGTAACATGAATTTAATCTTAGTTGTCTCTCTAATTTGATCATGTATTTTTCACCATTTCTGATGATAAGTCTCCAATAAATTCATGGTGGAAAACAATCACAATCACACCTTGCAAACACTGAATGTTCACCTGAAATATTCTGTAACCTTTACCCATATCTGATCTTTAATAAGAAAAAAAAAAAAAA
>VXAA01004381.1:94990-126629 GCA_013399115.1 Anseranas semipalmata
AAAAAAAAAAGGTCTAATCTCAGGATTTCAGTTTCTGATAAAGTTGTTACATTCTGATGTTAATACGAATCACAGTATTTGCCACTGGAAGGTATGAATTCAAACACTGCAGGTGTTTTTTGATCAACTGGATTATGTCTGTGATTTATTGTGATTGTAATGTATTGAGGTCTGAAATATCCTATTAATGTATTCAGTGTAAAATGAAAGGCTGAGTGATGACGACAGTCCAGCAACCAGAGACTGAAAATCAGAGGAATTCTGAAGCAGAGAGGAAAAGCTGCCAACAAGATATCTAAAATCCTAAACTTTAAGGGCTAAATGCTGCAAAGACTCCTGTCTATACAACCAGACATGGATTTTCACTTTATGTTTTTAAGGAAAGTGTTGTAGTAAAACGTGAAAGTTGATCTAAATAATTACTCATAGTTTCTCATTCTGCTTCACTCCCAGACCCAGAAAGAGGTGTACACACAGAGTGTGCACAGTGTGCACACAGCAACAGGAACACTGCCACAGGTATTCATTGCATTATCAGGGTTGTTGTGTGGAGCAAAGAGGGATCTCAGTAGGGTTCACTACCAAAATAAGCTAACAGCATTTGTTCTTTGCTATAGAGCTTGCTACAGTCTATTTTTGCTCATTTTTGCATAGTATTTTTACTTGTATTATATTTAATTATTTTGAAACTGTGTGTATTTTTACATGTTCTCTGTTATCCAAAATTACAATGTAAGGGAAACAAAGTGATAGAGCATTAAAACAATAAATAACATCTAACAACTCTCAGAGAGATCAGACAGTGTTTTTACAAGAATGAAAGCAGAGAGAAAGACATTAAATAGAAAACAGAGTAAAGATTTTTATTATGGCATTTAAAACAAGGATCATGAAAATAATGATGGGAGCAAAGAAGTCAAAAAAGTCAAATCTGAAAGCAAAAGCAATATTTAGGAACAGTGACAGGCAAGAAAATATGCCAAGGTTGTTTGACAAGGATGAACTGAGAAAGGCGAGAAGACAGGAAGAGTTTGAGCACGGCAATTTGGAGGGCTTTAAAACAACAACAACAGTAACAGAAATGAAGCCACTAAAATAAGGAAAATAAAAAGAAGACACATGAAACAAAAGATATAGCAGGACTTAACTATGTAGTCCAGTCATGGCTGGCATAAAGTAGATGAAGAACAATGTTGAAAAGGCCACTGAATAAGCCTCCCATCAAATGATTCCAATACAAGCCTGGCTGGCTTTCATACTTCACTGTCTTGAAATAAATGTCTAGAACTTCACCATGTTTTGGATAGGGCAACACCAGGAATTACCACTGGAAGAAAGTGCTGAAGGAAGAAAGCTGTCTCCAAAAATGGAAATACACAAATGGAAATACAAATGGAAATACAAATGGAAAAATTTCATTGTAATGGCCTCTGGCAAGAACAGACATAGGAAATAAACAGATGAAATGGAAGAATAAAACAAATAAATGCAGAAATTAGAAAAGCACAGATGCACATTCAGAAACATACATGTGCACGGTTGTTTTGTCTCCTCTGAAACTGTAAGCAAAGCAAGAGATTTTGAAATGCATTTATATGAGAAGTACAGCTTTTTTGAAAAACTTGCCTGGCAGTTCATCTGACTTGCAGACAGTTTAGAAAGATGGTAATAGACTGTGAATGGTAATAGACTGTGAATGAATAATAGACTGTGAACGGGTTTCTGGTCAATCTTGATTTCTGGCAAGAAAGTATGGCTACTGTTTTTGTTTGAAAATTTTGTCTGCTTAAATCCTTATACACTGCCATACTTCTGGAGCTTATGATCACAGTATAAGCACATCATTTCCAGACTATTCCTTATATTGTGATGCACAGAACAAGCTTTTCCCTTTTCTTTGAGAGCACAGTTTATACCAAACTACCAAGTAACTTCGGACAATTGCCTTTGAATACTCTCTAGTATAGTGCCTAACATGATGCTGATTTTACATTTCTTGGAATAATAACATGAGGAACTCATAATAAGCTTTCTAAGTGAAATGATAGCTTCAGCCATCTGGAAATAGTTATAAGGTTTATATATGCACTTCTGATTTTACTAGTGTGTTCTTATCAAGCATTCAGTACAAAACTTGAGAGTACAAGAATAATTTGTGTATGCTTCCTTCTCTGTAAGTGTGATATATACAGGAACTTTTACATACATCATCTTTTTTTTTCAAATGGAAAAATTGTTGAGTGCTTTTGTGGTCAATGGTATCCCAAGTAGTCTGCCTGTGCTACTGCACAATGCATCTCTTTTGTACTTCATATGAAAAGTTTCATCCAATCTGTGGGTGCTGGCTCATATCCTGCAGCATCACTCAGTAGCCAATGCTTCTACCTGATCATTCCCCCACTCTTTGCAGTGAAGACTGTACCTTCAGACATTGACATCCCATTTAAATAATGCATGATGATTACTTTTGTCTTTGTGAGATCATTTCACTTTGGACTAAAACCTGGTCATCTTCTTGGGCCATAAGCTAATTTTCACCTTCTTTTCTGAGCAGAACTGTTCTTCCCTCCTCCAGAACTATTGGTGAGATGCTTGCCTGCTCCTGAAGACCTCATGGTCCAGTGTAGTCAGGGCAGTCCTCTAGGAAGTGGGACAAAAGTTTGAGAGGGCATGATTCAGAGCCTTAGACTTCAGTCTCACCCATCCCAGACGAGAGCAGGAAACTCCGCATAACTCACTTCCTGGCTAGAGGAGCCTTCTTATTCTCTGAGTAATGCTTGGTTTTATCCTAATATATTGAACAAGGTGATCTGTAGCTGAGAAATTTTCAGAAGACAGAAAAATCATTTCACAGTTTTATTTACATCATCTGGACTTATTGATGCTCAGCTTAGTGGTAAACTTTATGCTGATGCTTTTCTTGCTGGCCGGTTCTCCCTTGACAATGCTTCTCTAGTGCTGAACTTGTGACTGTGTCTGCTTCAGTCTTCAGCTGAATTTCTTGTTAAATCACCTGTACCTGTTTTAAGACAGAATTAAATTGTAAGGGATGGGTAGGTGATGACAACTAAGCGTCTCCGACATGCAATCCATGGACTCTTATTCTCAGCACAGTTGTTTGCTGCCCTCTAAACATCTCCCTGGACACTAAAAGTGGATTGCATTTGTACAGTGCATTTGGTTTCACTGTACAGTATCACATCTGAATTTCCTGTATCCATTTCCATTTGAATCAGCAATCCTAACAATGAGGTTACCCAAAGCACCCGAGGGGACTTGCCAGGATGAGATACAAAGCCTCATTGAGAAGAAGTTATCAATTAGCAGATGCACATTTGCTATTCAAGCTGCATTAGAAAGTAATTAAATTTAAGCAGTCCTTCATTCAAAGCTGCAGGGGCAAGTAAATAAACTCAACAGAAGCCACAGCTATTAAATGAAGACATATGGTTCAGGCAGTCAATGGCATTAAAAGACTTCTAAGAAAAGAAACTCTTTCAGATTACTCTTTAGGAGGAGGCATAACAGTGGACTCTGACCGCAGAAAACTTGCTCTAGATTTTGGAAGCACTTGCTCACGGCATCATAAAGTTGAGTTTTGTTCTTAACAAAGGCCTGGGGTTATAAAACCACAGTGTAACCTCTGCAAGCTGACAGCACTTATTCTCTGTGTACAGGGTGAATTTTCCTAGGTGCTACAAGTAAACTATTAGTTTACAAGTGCCACCGAATTAAATGGAACTCTCCAAAACACAAGTGAAGTGTTATGGTGTGGGTATGCATGGTGTGAGCAGCCATGCAAGATAATTTGTCTTTGCTGATGCCAATGGAAGTCAGGGAAAGAAATCATGGTGTCTTTAACAAAACAGTTTCATTTCATCTGGGTCAAATGTATTCAAGTGCTTTTGTTGAAATCACATTGGAATTACATGATATTCCAAAGGGACAAGTTAAAATGTCATTAGTGCCAGGAGTATGCACTTCTCAGTTTTAATGTATTTGAGCTTTTTCATGTTCAACACCGAATTTGCTGGATTTGACTATTTTTGTTTATCTTTTACACTAAATATGATTATGTGTTTTCTTTCTCAGTCTAGAACCTGTAAAACTATTTAGAGCTCTAACAGCTTCTGGTTCAAATCAAAATCTTCCATGCTCTTAATGGGGCAATCGTTTTACACTTACCACTTGCAGTGAAAACAATAGAATAGGCAGTATAGTTCATGAAGTAGGAACTCTTGGGTACCTCCCTATAGGTCTCTTTCATCTGATAGATACCTGAAACATCATTGTGGGGTTTAGTTCAGCACTGCTGTGCTCAGCACCCTCTGCCAATGGTATTTGAGCCTTTGGTTCCTTCTATGGTTTGTTCTGATCTGAATCTTCCTCTCACCCATCTTCACATTAGTCATACAATCTTGAGTTATCTCCCAGGCTCCCTTTATTGTGAAGGAGGTTTGTTAGGAGCCTCTTTTGGGAAATTAATTTAAACAAATCCTTATGACTGACTGTAGATGAATCCAGTATGAATCAGGTTAGACACCTGTGCTTGAGCTAGCTAAGACTGGGCTAGATGAAACCCACCCTTGCTGTCCGTCTCCCATTTGGACTGTGGTAGAAGAAGCTAAAGGTATTTATCATTCACAGAAGCAAGGCAAAGCTCTGGGAGAGGTGCCTGCATTTCTCACTTACTTTTCACCCCAGCTGACACAATGTCAGCCTCACATGTTGATTTCACCAAAATGCATTTTCAACTTGATTTTTCGTCTTTTTGTTTATAAAGCTTTACCATAGTCTTTATGGTCACACAAGTGATCATAGAATCATAGAATCAATTAGGTTGGAAAAAGCCTCTAAGATCATCAAGTCTGACTGTTAAACTAACACTGCCAAGTCTAACACTAAACCGTGTCCCTAAACAACACATCTACACTACTTTTGAATACCTCCAGGGATGGTGACTCAACCACTTCCCTGGGCAGCCTGTTCAAAGGCCTCACAATCCTTGCAGTGAAGAATTTTTTCCTAATATCCAGCCTAAACTTCCTCTGGCATGCAACTTGAAGCCATTCCTCTTGTCCTATCACTTGTTGCTTGGGAGATGAGACTGACCGCAACCTCGCTACAACCTCTTTTGAGGTAGTTGTAGAGAGTGACAAAGTCTCCCCTGAGCCTCCTTTTCTCTAGGCTAAATAATCCCAGTTCCCTGAACCGATCTTCATAAGACTTGTTCTCCTGACCCTTCACCAGCTTTGCTGCCCTTCTTTGGACACGCTCCAGCACCTTAATGTCTTTCTTGTAGTGAGGGGTCCAAAACTGGACACAGTTTTTGAGGTGTGGCCTCAAAAATTTGGACATCATTTTCCAAACAGATATTTAGTTTGTAGCTACCTTGCACTTGATATAATGTATTTAAATTAATTATCCTTGCAAAACATTTAGATTCAGAATGTCATATTGTAACACTTTAGCTGACATTAACATAATTGGTATACATTATCTAGCAAATATCAATTTTATGCATCAGAACCCTGACTCTAGAGTTTGTGAGTAGCTGGGATAACATTGTAGGAGCTTTTCATGTTGCATATAAAATCTCTGACAATGTTGGGTCATGGATCTTAGGTTCTCTTGAGTATAGTTATATATACAAAAATCATGTTCTTTATTCTACTTTTTTTTTTTTCTGTTATCAAACTTTTTTAAGTACACAGAAAACATTTGTTTTAGGACCTTTTCCTGTGGAATATGTATATGTATGGGAAAATTGCCTTTTCTTGATTATTTCCAGATTTACTTCAGCTTTCCTCTGTCTAAATTTTTGAATATGGACTCCTGTCCTTCTGACAGTACATTTTATCTCTGTAACACTGGTTTCAGGCGTATTTGCAACCTATATCCATTTTCTACAAAAACAGCAACCTTTCTTTTTCAATATTTGTTTTTAGCTCTGTCTCAAGGTTGGACGCTACTTATGTTTGAGCTCAAAATGGGAAGTAAGCAACTTCTCATGCTGCTTATTCTTGTCCCCTCTTGACCGAATTTTTAAAGCTCTTTATGCTCTCTCATTTTTGCTTTGACTCCATGTGATTTGTGATTTGGTAATCTAGTCCACTGAGCACTGAGCTTTCTCTCCAACATATCGAGACTGATCTGTCTCTATTCTACAGACTAACACCATTTTACTTTTTTTTTTTCTAAGCCTCAGTCAAGATCTTCTAATTGTCTTTTCTATATGACTCCTCAGAAATCCCTCAGAAACTAACCTTGCTCTTCCTTGGCTTAGCTAGGCTGCTAAGCAAATCTAATGGCACTGTCTTGATAATGTTAAAATAAAAACTCCTCTCTGTTCATCTTTTTCTCTCACACTTCAGTTAATTTTCCTACTTAAACATCTCCTGGATTTCTGAGCCTCTCCTCATTACTTTCTCCCCAGTGGTTCTATTTCTTATGATTAGGCAAAGGTCTTTTGTGGTAAGCCTTGTGTTTCAGCATATAATAAAAATCAGACTATTAGGTTAAAAATACAATAATAATAATAACAAATATATTGTAAAGGGGTAAGAGTGTGGATTTGTTTCCTATTTAGTCTCATTAATGTTGGTACTGTTGTTAGTGCCTTCTGGGAATAAATTTCCTAGCAAAAAGAGAAAGATATTGTGGGAGGTTCCTGGCCTATCTTTGTAACTTAATAGCACATCACGTGGGCTTTGATCTCCATCCCTCTACATGTGTTTGGGTTGAAACCCCTAGATAGTTCAGTGTAGCCCATCTGTAGACCAGCCCTCAGCACTGTGTCCAGCTGCCACATAGTATCACAAAAGACAAAATCAGGGAAACTATAAAGCTAAAGCAACATGAAAAACAAAGAAAATCCTACTTCACTCTCACCTAGAGGAGAGTCAATTACCAGAAGATACTGGTATCTTTTGGCTTGATCCTGCTGCCATCATCAAAGTCTATAGGGGAAAAAAAAAAAGTGAAAAATCCCCAAAGCACACAACATTTAGCCTGACCTTTCAAAACAACACCTTTAAAAAGCTGGCGACAGTTGCAATCTTAGCATTACAGCCATAACTGTGCACATGCCTCCACATTAAAAAGAAATCAGAGGCACCATTAAAACTCAGGTATAAATATCAACCTCCTGGTGGATTTTTATACCTTTTTTTTAGGATTCAAACAATTGTTTCCTTTATCTGAAGTCCCCCAGATCTGTGATGCCTTAAAATGTTTAGTATATTTGACATGACACACTATTCTGTGTCACTCTGTTACACAGGCTGCTTCCTTAAGCTTGTATGACAGTGGCACAGGGGGAGAGATATCAAGAGGAAGTATTGAAAAGACAATATGATTTTGAATTTCACCAGGGTAGCCAGGATATGAGGCAAGGAAAGGTGGATTTTATGTGTGATAGTATGTAGAGTAAGGTTCTTACAGTAGACAGGAAAAGGGACAATTTGAGGGTGGTTGTTCTACAGCTCAGAATCTTTAACATGATCATTCTCCACAGTTAGTATCTAGAGTTTTAGGGCTGTTTAATGTAGAATCAGAGAATGATTTGGGTTGGAAGGGACCTTAAAGATCATCTAATTCCAACCCCCCCTGCCAGGGGCAGGGACACCTCCCACTAGACCAGGTTGCTCAAAGCCCCATCCAACCTGGCCTTAAACGCTTCCAGAGATGGGTCATCCACAACTTCTCTGGGTGACCTGTTCCAATGCCTCACCACCCTCAGAGTAAAGTTTTTTTTTAGTTTCTTTTAGTTTAAAACCACTACTCCTTGTCCTATCGCTACACTCCCTGACAGAGTCCCTCTCCTGCTTTCTTGTAGGCCCTCTATAAATACTGGAAGACTGCTATAAGGTCCTCCTGTCCTGTCCTGTCCTGTCCTGTCCTCTCCTGTCCTCTCCTGTCCTCTCCTCTCCTCTCCTCTCCTCCAGGCTGAACAACCCCAATTCCCTCAGCCTGTCTTCATAGGAGAGGTGTCCCAGCCCTCTGATCATCCTCATGGCCCTCCTCTGGACTTGTCTAATAGGTCCATGTTCTTCTTATATTGGGGACCCCAGAGCTGTAGTCCAGTGGAAGCCCAAAACACAGCCACTCTGTCTAGAAACTTAAACACTTGCTGAATGCCTTTGAAAATGTAAACTTTTTTTTTTTTTTTTTTAACAAAAACATGCATGCATACAAGGACTTGGCAAGTAGATCAGGCAACGGGGGTGCCTTGCAATGAAGTATAAATCAGGTGCATCTGGATGGGCTATGACATCTATTTCTTGAAATCACTGACAACAGAGTGGCAGATATGGAGCAAGAAACAGGAAATCAGCAGCAGCTTTTGTTCCGTGAGTTGCTCCAGTGATACCAGGACAATATTTGCTGCATTCCCAAAGGGCACAAACAATGCAGTGGTTCAGGAAGCCTGACATTAGTTCACAAAAATCTGATGACGTTCATCAAATTTCTCTGTGCTGTCATAACATTTCAACTGTAGCTCTAGCCAGCCACTCAATTTACTTCTTGTAAATCTCTTTCAAAGTATAGGGGAAAAAATCCACGGTAAGAAGTGTTCAAATCTGATGACTCTTTTCCATCCTTCACACTGCTTTGTATCCAAAAGGGCTTTGGAGGTGAGACACAGGAAGATATGCCTTGTGACTTTAGTGTTCCCTTGTCAACCACTCATAGACATCTATAGATGCCTTTATGCTCCTAAGAGCTCCCACAGGCTTGTATGCACCAAGCAGCTGCTGGAGCAAGGGTGGCCCTTGCTAGAGAGAGCATTTGGATAATCTCTGCCTTGCCAACCAGCATCATATCCCATGTCCATTGCCAGGGTTTTGGAGAAACTTCTGAAGAAATCAGCCAGGTACGTACTAAGTGCTTCTAGCTGCACAATTTGAGCATGAGCATTCACAGGCACTCTGATCATGTGACCATGCACTACGATTAAGTGGGTTAAGCTTGTTTTTTTTTTTTTTTTTCACTCAATTACATCTGTTTGTTTTTTCCTCAGTGTATATAACTAAATCTCTTTGCCACATATAGTACATTTCATAACTCCAATCAAAGCCTACAAGAATGATGAACTCTTGGGACTTCCTGTGAAGGTAGTGCCCACACACAGCAAATCAGACGCTTCACACAGCATTAGACATGGAAGTATAAAGCACATGCACACATTTCTAGCTAGGAAATGTTGGGAGAAAATGTGTGGCTGCTTTACCACTGGGCCATACTCTAGGACCATCATCAGTTTGCAGTGTAAATGCAGAAATTCTGTTATTTTTGCCAATGCACAAATGCACAAAAACATCCCAGTCAAGTTACTGAAGGAGAGGTGTTTTAAATAGGTTGTGCTTCTTATCAGGCAATTTGATGAGTACTGTTTTTGTTTCTAATTTCCCAGATGCTCTTAATTCATCACTGAAGGTAGTGGGACATCTCCACACAATAAACAACTGCAGGAGTGCATGGTTCTGTTCTTCACACCCAGCTCTGGGATATTTTAGTCACCATCCAGAAAATCGCCTGTTAAAATTGCAGAGTACCTGCTTGTCTGAGTCTCCACCTTTTAAACCCATCAAATTATTTATTCTAGCAAGCAAGTTCAGCTGTCCTCCCAGGTCCTTCTTGAACTCAAACTTTCCCAAGATCTGTTTTTTTTTTTTTTTTTTCTCTGTGTTCACATCTCTACTGCCAAACACAGCCAATTCTACAACCATGGTTCTGTATGGTCTGGCCTTCCCCCAGCATCTCTGTTCCTGGTGTTTATTTGCAGAAATATCTGTGCAGGAACGTGTTTGCAGATGTCAGGAACACTGTGCAGAGTGGACTGTTACCAACTGTATATTTAAAAAGAGCTCTAAATCCCTTTGACCGGACTTAGATTAATCACTTATTTTGCCCTAAAAGTTTCTATTTTCTCTGTGTGAATAGCACATACTTGATACATGCAATTTTTTTTTTTTTTTTTTACCTTTTCTTACTGGTATAATGAAGTTGTATCAACCTTTGTAAAAATAAAGATTTATGGAATTTAATGAATGTTAATTCCACTTTAGAGTAAACCTGTTACAATAATAATCCTATTTTATCAAGTTGGCTCTTAAAACTTGGCTATAAAAAGTCATTCTGGTTTGAAATTAGGTATGCAGAATTCTCAGGCAAAATAAAAACAATTAAAAGGCAGGAGAAGTGGGCTGGTTTTGAATGATACAGCTTAGGTCAGGACAAATGTGCCAGTTTCAGGCATTACTGTAAAGAATAAAAAATATAACTTGGCAAGGGAGTGGCTCATCATATTTCTTATCAGGCTTTTCAGTCATCTTTCCAAACGAATTTGATAATGACATTGAAAAAGTTACTACTGAGAAGGCAAAATAGTGCCACACAGATTGTTTTGTAGGTCTGTTGTCACCAAAATACATAGCTATTTCACATCGCAGGTGCAAATGATGTTTGCAGGACTGTCTCCACCTGTTAAATGAAAGCAACTCTGAATGAAATGGATTCCAATGTAAATTGTTTAAATACATGTATAAATTGATGCTTGTATACTCTTGTAACTGCACTAGTTATCCAGAAGAAACTTTCTTGTCTTGTAAACCTTTTTTCATATGCTTAATATCTCATGGCTCCCGGGGAGGGTGGGGGTTGGGGTACGACACAATACATTTTAAGATGGATTTTGAATTAACACATTAAATTATAGAGTGGAGAGATGTGCAGAAGACATTCTTTAGATTACCTCTGCAGACCAAGACTAGGGTGTGCTTTAAATCAACTTGGATAGTCAAGTGACAGTAGTGTACTCTGACTCTTGACAAACCAAGATAGGCATCATATTTACAGATTCAGATTTTGCCCCTAAAATGATTGGCCAGATCCCCTAGAAGATCCCCAAATAATCAAATTCAGCCCCTTATTAATTCAAATATATGCTCTCCATTCTGAATACAGCCACCTCATCCCAAGGAGATAGTACTGAATATTTGAAGGGACTAAAGCACAGATTTGAATTGGGTAAAGAAAAGCAATGATTAAAATCCAGGTAAATCTTACAGTAATAATTCCAGAATAATCCTAAATGTCCTTCTTCAATTTTTGCAGAAATGTCCTTATTCACTTTCAGTATGGTTGGGACAATTTTCAATCTAAAACTAACTTTCTAATACAAATGAAAGAGAATGATTGGATAAAGTTAAAATAAGATTTAATTACCATGAAAGAATTCCGTAGCTACACTATGGAAGAACAATTTACTATTTCTTCAAAATACACACCAATCTGTCTGTCTGCCAACTCCCTTAACATAGAGTATATATAAAATTGTGTATTAAGAGGAAATACCTAAGGGTTTGCTTCTGACAGGTGTTGAGTGCCTGACAGAAGAAGCTCAGAAGCTGTCAGTATCATACTCAAAATACATGATTTTCACAGAAGAGCAGAATAACTGTGAAAGGACATTTCTAACTTCAAATAAATACTAGTTTACCAACTTCAGTTTTTAATCTAAACAGAACAAAAACAATATTATTTATGCTTAAAAGATTATTTTTTCTTTTTCTTTTTTTTTTAATTACAATTTTGAATTTGTAGACAGAAATATACTTAAGGTTAATGAAAAATTATGTTTCTTTGCTTGCTTTTATTTCCAGTTTCTTATCACTGACACTGGAGAAACTGAAAAATTCTCATGAAATGCTACTTCATATGCATCTTGACTCAGATTCAGGATTTAAATGAAAAGCAATAGGAACATTTCTTTTGACATCAGACTGGTTCAGAGTAAGTTTCTGGCTGAGTAGGATGTCTTTCCAAACTTCTGCAGACCCATTGTAATATGAATTATAATCAAACGCTAACCTTGAGAACTCCCAACTTTTGCCATAGCCTTGTTTAAAAGCCTATCAGAATGTTAGTGAATACTGATGAAAAACTTCTTCAGCCATGAAAACCAAATTATTATTATTACTCTTTACTTTACACTTATGAAAATCAATGAATTAATGATGTCTCCAAGTTTGTGATTTAGGACTTTTAGTTATTTGGGCTGCAAATTTACTATGATAAAAATATAATTGTTTTTAAATTGCCTTTGCAACCATTTTACATGTTACCAGGTAAATTCTCAAATCCAAAATATTTTTGTGTGTGCATGTACATTTTTTGTTGGACTACTTTTTGTAAACTGTAGAAAATAAACTTCAGATTGTCTTGATAGATTATATCATACAATTTATGCAGAGGTAAGTATTCAAGCAGATTTTTTTCCTCAGATTAGACATATGTTTAGTAGAAAATCTTGAATTTTCTATGTGTGAGACAAGTTAAAAAAGAAAATTCACACAGCTTAACATGTTTCGTTTAAATTTCAGTGTTTAATTTTATGCAGATTACCATGTAAAGACAGCTAAGTATAATAAGAGCATTGCTGAAGACTACTAAGGTTTCTGTGTACATGAGCAAATTAATTGGCACTAGAATAACTGGGGGGGGAGGGAGGGGGCTATAATCAAATAGCTCCCTGCATATATGATTATGAAATAAAAGTGATTTTATTCTGGAGTGATTATTCCCCCTTGGAAGTAGAGTAATTATTCTGGAAAAAAAAAAAAGAAAAAAAACATTTTTGTTCTGGAATAGTTAAATTGTACCGCAACAGCTATAACGGAAGTTATTACGGAATAGCTCTACTGGTTAATTTCCCCCGTGTAGTACAGGCCAAAGGTTGAATTGCAACAGAATGTATTATACATAATTATGTGATCAATTGCTGTAGAGTAAGAGGGGATTTAAAAGGGAATGACTCCCATTTAAGGCCATTTCTCATACTTCTCCTCCCCCAAAATATAACATCATAGATAAATAAGTCCTGCAGCTTAGAAAGCTTTGATAAAAAAATAAACTGAATGAGTTCCAGAGCAGGACATAAAATTACTGTAGCAAGTCCTACCCAAATTAAAGGAACGTCTGCAATTGGCACTACCTTATTTACTGTGTCATACATGTATCATCCTTATCATGTTGTCCTCCTCTGCATTCACAGTGACAGCTGTCATAGTATTCAGGAAACAAAACCATCTTGCATCTGTTCTTGTTAAACCATAGCTGTTTCAGTAGGTTTTGCTGCATGTCCTGTAAAGTGCAAAAAATCAGGGAACATCATGTGAATTTGCCTTTCTGAAACAAGCCTTTCACCCTGTTCCTCATCTAGCTAATGGGGAAAAGGGGAGGAAAAGAGATGGATCTTATAGCACTTAAAACCTGATACTTAGCGGTAATAAAATAGAATAAACTGGGGGCCTGTAGGTAAGACAGATCTCATCATGGTAGTTAAAAAACATAATGGGGATAAGCTTGTGGGATTTTGTCAAGCCTCTACCTAAGGCTTTTGTTGTATTTTCAGTTGTAGGAGCTGTATATCAAGGTGAGGTCCAGGATTTGGACTTTATAAAAACTAAGGCTGTTCTATACTATTAGGGCTGCAGAAAACATTTTAAAACAAGAAGTATTCACTTGCACTCCAGGACTTACTCCAGTTTGCTATGGTGTATACCAGCCCCAGCTCAAATGCCTGCCAGATCCCCTGACTCCCCAGCTGTGTTAAATGAGCAGCACTGTCAGGGCCACTGTCCCATGCTGCGGAGTTCTGGCACGGCTCTGGAATCTCCTGAGAGACACCGATTTCTGTTAGTTGCACAGAAAAACACCAAGTCAAAGAAATATTGGGTGGGGGGAGAGGCTAGGAGCTTGGTGCATCTGTGTATTATCACCCTGGAAAAAAAAAGGGGCTGCAACAGGCTGAGCCTGGATCTGTGATCTAGATGTTTTGGCTGGTGGTGCTGCACAGAGGCTGGCTTAGCCCTGTTTGTTAAAATCTGCCCCAGTGAGTTCTACTCACTGTCACTCCTCCTCTCTTCCCAGGAAGCCAGTGCAGGGTGCTGGGGACATGGACATCTGCTGTTTCTTTCCCTCTTCCCAGCTCACTTTCTGACACGGAAGTTCTCCTTTTCATGCCAGATAGTCTAATTCTTGCTGACTATCTGGCATTAAGTCTTTCTTTTGTTTGCTGGCAACCCCCTTGCAGTGTGCTGATGCTCTCTTGATAGCAAGTTTGTGCTGGCTGTTACTATCTTTAGTGAGAATTAGCGCTAAAAAGGAACAAAATGTCACTTGCAAGAGAGAGACAGTGCACACCCATAAGTATGATGAAAATTTTATTTTGGAAGTCACATTCTCATCTGCTCCCAAGTATTTTTCAAGTAATTGGATTAATTGGATTAATTCTGCAAGACCAAGAACCTGGGACTTTCACGATGGTTTATTTAAAATTAAGCCAACAAAACCAATTTATTTATCAACAAGAGGATGTATCATCTTGTTGCTGGGATGGCCACTACTTTTGCCCAAGCAAGGGACTGGGAAAGCTCTCAAGGCTATAGGAACAAATCTGCAATGCAGTGGCACCCAGGGTGTTCCTTGTGGTCATCAGTAAACTTTTGAAAAGTTAAGATTAAAGTCAAGTAAGATCTTCAAGATCTTAATTGTGTTATCTGGCACTGAAGTAAATTGGTCCAATTATTCCAAATGGGAGCTGCTGAGTGTTGAGCCCTTTGGAAATCTTGCTTATCAAGAAGCCTGATAAGTGAACAACTCTGATCCATCGCATATGTTAAATTTCACTTCAGTGTTTGTCCTCTTTATATTTGTCTTACCAACTGTGTGTGCAAAATGTTGTGTGTTCATATTCCTTTCTCCATTCCTCCTCTCAGAAAGTCAGGTAGATTGCACATGGGCTTTCCCAGCAGTGTTCTAGCATAACTTTTATCAAAAATGTATGATCTATGTTACAACTTTGACTATTATTTCTCAGGAACTTCTTCAGAATGGTGGTAACAGAGGGCACTACTGTGCAAAGCACCTGCTAGAAGGCTGGGATGGATGGGCAAGTGAAAAGACTGTGCACAGAATACAGGATGAGATAAAAAATATTTCTAACCGATGTATCCACTTCTAATTTAGTATCTGTTTGTCTTTCCAGTAATCTGATCTAAGGAATTTTTTACAGTATGTATATACTCTGAACAGGGTACAAAGATGGTATTTCATCATGAGAACATTGTTTCTTCATTTTTAAGACTTTGATACAATTGCAATACTGAGTTTACAGTTTTAGTCTCATATTAACACATTGGAAATTTAGTGTGATTACACTATCTTCAGCTTATTAAATAGATACATATGTCTACTATTTCTGGGTGGTCAGGCAGCAACAACAGGTAAGAAGCCAAACCACTGCAGTCATACATTAACTGATCACCAGATTAAAAAAAGAATAGAGTAACAGGCAATACAAATCATATGAAGTAAGTGGTTTCCAGCTCATGACCTTGCTAGCTAGTCTTCTCATTGCTCGAGAAAGGGAATTCCAGTAACTAATGCAGTGGCTCTTCAGTCTCCACACCCCATTTCTTTTGTATTCTCAGACTCCTTTTCTATTGCATTTTTTCCTTTTAAATTACAATATTGTTAACACTGAATAAACACTACTTTATGAAATATTTAAATATTGAACTTAGTTTAATTAAACTGTAGATATACTACCTATTCTTAAATGTCCTTGTCATGAAGGAATTCAAGTGAACATCTTTTCTATTTTATTTTTAGTATCCCTCTTGAGAAATTCCAAGTGTGGGACATCTTGTCCCTTTTTTTACTACAGTGTCATTCATGTCTTTGTTTCACATGATCTTTTAGTACAACCTCCAGCACAAAACAGACGATATGGTTTATACTTCTTCTCCTTGGACTATGCCTTTGCAAGGACCAAGCAACAGCCAAGAAAGCAAAACAAAATGTTACATGCTGGGCATTCTTCTCCAACTGACTTGATTACCTCTTTACCCATAAGCCACAAGCTTGAGGACATTTGGTTTCTGCCCTTTACTAGCTTCTCAGTTAGCGAAAACAGATTTAAGAAGGACAGCGCTCTTTTCAGGACATGTTTTGATGGATACTTACACATTAAATGTCAAACAGAAGAGAAATTTTCTTGTTGGGGTCATTTTCTATTGTATTGTATTGTGCAGTGTGACTGCTTATCTCAGGTTGCAGAGGTTATTTGCTGCAGGGAAGGCTGAGAATGTCATTAGTGCACTGTGCCCTGAGATAACCTGCAGCATATCATTAAACCATCTAATGACTGTATGGCCCATTGACCTCCATCACTCATTTGCTAACAATGTTTGTTATTTACAGGCACTAGGGAAATTACTGTTGAGTTATTACTTACCCTTCTCTTGCTGCTGCCATCACAATATTTAGTGATATCCAACAGGAAAATTTAAAAAGCCAGTTAATTGACTTTAATAATATGATCTGGTGTATAGATGAATGAAGTCTGTGGGTGCGCTTACCCATTCCCCCCTGACATTTGTTCCCCGACCCCTCACCCTGAAATATTCTGGTAGATTGTTCTTGTCACTGAAATAATATTTTTACTTAGCAATGTCTTTCCATCCAGCTTTGGGTTCCAATAGGTGTACTTTTCTTTTAAAAGCATGTTATGCAACAATCTGGAATGGAAATGAATCCAGTGATGGAAGAAGCTGAATACATAAGTAATTGATATCTGTGCTGAATATATCACTTTACCCCAGGACTGTTAAAATAGAGCAATTGGAATTCTTAAATTACTATCTTTTTCTGCTGACGTGAAGTATTTGCTACCACTCCTGTTAAAACACTTTTGCCATTAAACCAGCTATTTTCAAAGGCACTTAAGGCTATTAGGCAGTTAAACCTCACTGGAACTGAAAGGTGTTTGGCTTTGAATTTTGTTTGTTTGTGGAGTTTTGGTGCAGGGGGGTGGAGGGTGAAGAGAGTGAAGACGATAGTTTATTCATTTTTTGGTTTATTTAAACTATTTTGTAGTTAAAAATGTAACATATAAAATTCATGTTGCTTTCAGTAAATAGTAATCTTTCCTTGTAGTTAAAGGTCTATTCAGCAGGCTAAATTCATCTGCTTTTTATCCCGGTTACGAGCAATCAAACTTTTATTTGAGGTAAATCAGGGCTAAAGAAGAATGTGAAATACATATGAAGTAGTATTCCAGTCACATTCTTGCTTGAAACCTCACAGAGAGGGGTATAGCTTTCACTGCCTTCAGTGAATTATGACAGTACAGAACAAGGCGTTGTGTACTGCTAGAATTAATTAGCATCGCTGGCTCCATTTGAGGGTGACCAGATGTCCACAGCCAAAGCAGGATGCCTATCACTGTCTGCCAGGATTTCAAAAGTGATAGGACAACAATGTGCAAATAAAGCCACATTATGTTGGTACTGCAAAAAGTGTTTCAGCTTTTGGGTTTTCCTGTGCACAAGGGAGAAGTGACAAAAGCAAGGGTGCTCCTATGGCTTCAGTGGTGTTTGTGCTTGAGAGAGTTTGATTCAATTACCAGAGCTACTGTAGTTCTCCTTTTTGAAGGAAGAGTAAGTACGCTGGGTTCTTGAAAGTCCCACTCACTACCACTTCATCACTTCCATTTACCATCTGTAAAGTGAGGTTAGTAAATAATAATATTAAAAATAATGATTGTAAAGGTAACAGTCTCAAATACACTGGACTGTATGTCTGGGACACAGGTCCAGCAACAGCAAATAATCTGCCCAGCTAAGGACGTTCTGGGCATCAGCTCAAATCAGTCTATAGAGCACCACAACTTAAGGATGGTATTAATAATACATGGTATTAAGAAAAAAAATAGAGTTTTACAAAGCTAAATAAAGTTACAACCAAGCAGAAGGTCCATTGTTGCAGTCTAGTAGTATGAAGCTGGTCATAATCTAGGATACACCAACAGCTGGGAAAAGCTTAGCATGAAGATGCACAAATGAATTACCACACCTTAATGACATATCATACATCAGCTGACCTACAGGAACTGACTATAACAGCATCCTTTACCACCAGCAAATGTTATCTAAAATGCATTAATCTAAACAACCGTGAATTTGCTAAGCTGCAGTTACCTCACTCTATTTTGTGTCACAACCCTTTAAACCTTTTACTAGGTTTCATTTAAGCCCTTGTGGATGTAGTCACTGACTTCAAAACTGCTGATCCCCAAGACAGGGAATTCAGTGGAGACACCCCTATTTAACTTCATTACACTCCAGAGTGAAGACCCTTACATCCAGATCTCCAAACTCTTAAGGAAATACTGACCCAATAGAAATTGTTTTGTTTTCTTTCAGGCTGGTCAGTCATTTAATAGAAAAGCTTTCCATGGTACTTTATATTTTACTGTTGGTTTTTCTTTAAGGTTATAACATGATGCACTAGTATTAAGTTGCTCTGAAATAGTTTTGCAGTGAAACTGCCACCCTATCTATCCAGAAAGTAAAGAAGCTACTGTTCTTTAGGTCAGAAAATATTCTGATAATCAGTCCAGCCTGTTTCTGACTACAAGCCTGAGAAGAGGACACACACACTACATCAAACCTGTAACTTCTCCAAGCAGTATCAGATCTTTCAGGACTTGCAAGATTATTACAAAGATTTCAAATGACACAGATACCATAGTCCCTGCCAAGTGATTTCAATTGCTAACTGTCCTCCCTGTATAAATAAAGGGTTCTTTTCAATCTGAGATAGTCTTGCTGCAGTTATCAGCCATAACAGTTTATTATGACTCCTACTGACCTGTTAATAAACACCTCTTCAGATTTCTTTATGCTACTAAGTGTGAAACTGTAAACTCTCATTTAGTATGAAACACTGGCTGCTTTCTCTGTTATCTTTCATTTCTGTGGTCAATGAAATTTCATCAAGAGTTGACATATAATTAACATGAAGAATAATGGAGTAAATCATTCTCATCCAAGGAGAACCCAGTGAAGCAGTGAGGTGGTAAGAGCATAGAGAAACCCAAACCCTTCCTTGCAAAGGAGCAGGTCGATGGCACAAGAATTTTCTTGTAAACAGCTCTAGGTGTAGTATCTTAAAAATGTAATGGAAAAAACGTTGTAAGGGGCATCAGTCTTCTGGGAAGAAAAGAGAGGCATACTTTTGTTGCAAGTGGATCTGACTTAGCTAGTGAACAAGATAGGAGGTGGGCTGCTTAGGAAAGAGAGCTTGTGTGATGCAAAATAAAAAACATGTCAAAATGAAGGATACTACGTTCCTTCAAAAGTCCTCACCTATCTTCAAAGAATGACCAGGCATGGTGAAGAACATGAGTTAGGGAAATGCAACAGGAATGTATATATTTTATACTGTCAGATTTCAGAGCAATCATGTATAGAATCACTTGTGTGGGCTCTGTGCCTGTATGCTATTAATTACCAGATGTACTCAGAGGGTCAATTCATAAATCTGGAGAACCTGCAAAATTTGGGAGATCAGAAAAGGTGTGCTGAGATTACTAGAAAATCTGGAAGCAATAGTCCTAGGGTTGCGGGACAGCATCACAATATAATCTTCTGCCTGCCAGGAAATAATGGGGTGGAGGTATCATAAAGAATGTGGAAGAGAAATGGTATTGTACTGTTCTCAGATCAAAGGAATGCATGGAACTGGCTTCCTGGGAATCTAACACATCAGCCTGGTAAGCTTACAGGTAGTGAAAGCTCACCTAAATCTATGTGAAAGGCACTTCTTTTATAACTACTTGCAGACTGTGGACAAAGCTACTTCTTGCCCTTCTCTCAGCTTAACTAAGGAGGTTAAGGAGTTTAAGGTTGACCAGTCAGGAGTCCAGCAAGGGATGCAAATCCTAGACAAAATAATGTGAGAACAAATGATCATCTTTTAGCCGGGATTTTATCTCTTTTGTATGCTAACCCCTTTGGATTCTATCATTAAAGGCACAACAGTCTGCTTTTCAATGGTGCTTCAATGTGATAATCGGTGCAGTGCTGGTGTTAACTATGGTGGATACTGCACTTCTCTTTTTGGTATCCTTCAGTACTTTACTGCTTCCTTGGCAGTCTACAGAGGTGATAATTGTGTGTGAAGTGGGTTTTCTGAAGGTTTTATTTTTTAAAAACTTAGTAGCTATTGTGTATTTCTGTCACAGCTTTTATTATATTCCAGTGATGGTTTGACAATTTTTATTTTCAAATTGACAGTTCAGATAATGATGTACCACTCAGGAAATCTGTAAATCTTCTAGTGGATAAATCCACTGTATATTTTTGTTTAATGTATTTGACAGCATTATAATGGATTTAAAATTACATTTACTGTGTGTGTTACTGTGTGACAAGGGATGGATTCCAACCATTCATTTCCCAGGAAACACAGCATTATTACTTGATGCAGAAATACTGCTTTTACATATAGGCTACTTATCACAATTTATACTTGCCCTCTGACAGTGATTCACATAAACCTTGCATGTTCTGTGGCCAAACGGGAAAGCTCAGCAAGAATGGAGTATTAACAGACTCTCGTGCTGCAAGGGAAAATGTACAGATTATGATTATATTAAAGCTACTGATCCTGTTTTGTGCTGTACCACCATAATGTTGCCAGATCTAAGAGCATCCCCCAACTCTTTCCAACATGGAGCCTCTCTGTCTGACCATGTGTGCTCTTCACATGCATCTGACTGTAGCAGGAGAGTAGGTGAAGGGGAGCAGCAGGGCAGGACACCTAGCATCTCTCTGCTCTTGCACCTGTTGAGGAAAGATATTTTATGAGTCCTAATAATTCAGATTTGTTATTCAAAACTGGTTTTACATGTGAAAGTATACTTTATCCTATCCTGCTTGAGTAGATTTAACAAACAATCCAATTTCACAGGCTTATACCATGGGAAAAGCAATCATTATCAATTTCAGAATTATGCAAGAGCCCTTTCCACCAAATTCCCATTCAGATAGCTTACAAATCATTTTTCATCTTTATGTAACACCTTTCTCTGTACTGGAAGATTTCTGTGAGGTGCCTTCTGTGAGAGGGCCTTCAATACACTGGGGATCCAGGGGCCCTAGCCCACAGGACTTTTGATTAGCTTTCATAAGTTAAGTATGAATCATAATTAAAGTTCCATTTTTGTGTGTCATTACAACAGATTTGCTTCAACCCACACTTCCCCTTTCCTGGAAGAGCTCTTCCTAACAGCAACTTAATGCTTTTCTAGGATCCCACCAAACTACTGTCATCAGAGAGACTTACAGTTCTTGAACAGACTCTTTTGACACATGAACACCCTTAACTTTGTTACCACGATGAATGCATATTTTTCACACAGCTTGTTCATAGGGTATGTCCTTCAGACTGCTGGCTTGTCAGTTAATTAGCCAGCACAGGCTAGTCAACACACATCGGATGGACTTTCATGCTCTTCCCCATCTTATCCCTCCTCATCCACTGCATCTCAGAGAAGGACTGTCTGTGTATAACCATAGATCCTAGTAACGTGTGGTGGCACATGCTAAACTGAGGGCACAGCTTCCTCTCTTCTCTCTAGCTGTGGTTCACCCATGGCTCATGTCAGTTTGTGGATACCAAGGGGAGAACATTACCCCCAGATTTCTGCCACTTTTGTTCTCTCTAGAAAAAAAAAAAATATCATTCCAAAGTGTTCCAGAAAAGAAATGAGAAATGGCAACATTTCAATTCAATCAGAAGATTTTATTTTGGCTTTGATGTTTTTCCCCTGTGATTTAGACCTGTCTTTCCTCAGTATTCCGTTATTTAGTATGTGGGTGAGAGAGCAAGAACACAGAGAAAATTGATTTTCCCCTTCTTTCTTCTTTTATTCCCTCTGGTGAAACTTGCAGAACAGTTTTTGTTTTGTTTCTCTTTTCAAAAAATGAGCAAGTGGCAAGAAAATCTCTTCCTTTCACTTTTCAGTTTGAGAAAATCAGGTGTTGGCCTGTTTTTACTCTAGTGAGATAAAGCGTTGTTACTGCAGAAGAGTGACTTTTTCTCTAGAACAGCGTTCTCTGGTGCAGACATTACATCAGCATAACTATAACTGAAACATTTTCTTTCTTACCTGCAGTAGCTATAACTGCAAACTTTTGTGCAGAATCATAGAATCAATTATGTTGGAAAAAGCCTCTAAGATCATCAAGTCTGACTGTTAAACTAACACTGCCAAGTCTAACACTAAACCGTGTCCCTAAACAACACATCTACACTACTTTTGAATACCTCCAGGGATGGTGACTCAACCACTTCCCTGGGCAGCCTGTTCCCATGCTTCACAGCCCTTTCAGTGAAGAAATTTTTCCTAATATCCAGCCTAAACCTCCTCTGGTGCACAACTTGAAGCCATTCAACTTGTCCTATCACTTGTTGCCTGGGAGAAGAGACTGACTGCCACCTCGCTACAACCTCTTTTGAAGTAGTTGTAGAGAGTGACAAAGTCTCCCCTGAGCCTCCTTTTCTCTAGGCTAAATAATCCCAGTTCCCTGAACCGATCCTCATAAGACTTGTTCTCCTGACCCTTCACCAGCTTTGCTGCCCTTCTTTGGACACACTCCAGCACCTCAGTGTCTTTCCTGTAGTGAGGGGCCCAAAACTGAACACAGCACTCGAGGTGTGGCCTCACCAGAGCCGAGTGCAGGGGGACAATCACTTCCCTAGTCCTGCTGGCCACACTATTTCTGATACAAGCCAGGATGCTGTTGGCCTTCTTGGCCACCTGACCACACTGCTGGCTCATAGTCAGCCGGCTATCAACCAATACTCCCAGGTCCCTTTCCACCAGGCAGCTTTCCAGCCACTCACCTCCCAGCCTGTAGAGTTGCATGGGGTTGTTGTGCCCCAGGTGAGGGACACAGCACTTAGCCTTTTTGAACCTCATACAGTTGGCCTTGGCCTATCGATTCAGCCTAACCAGATCCCTCTGTAGAGCCTTCCTACCCTCAATCAGATCAAGACTCCTGCCTAACTTGATGTCGTCTGCAAACTTACTAAGGGTGCACTCAATCCCCTTGACCAGATCAATGATAAAGATATTAAAGGGAACTGGCCCAAACAAGCCATCCTAATGTCATACCTGGACTGTGGTTTTGCAGAACCCTTTGAGACAGCTGTCCTTGTCCAGTAATTTCAAAGCATTTCTGTGGTTGCATAGCTAGACATACTGTTGGGTGATTAATATAACCTGAATAGATTGTCGCATCACCACTAAGGACAGGAAGTTATGCAGTCTGAAAGTGCCTTGTAAACACTGGACCAGAGAGTCTACTGAATGTGAATTCATGTATTTAATTTGAATGCACCAGTGAAAACTCAGTTTACAGTGCTGGAAAAGCTGCTGCTGTCCTGAGATGGAGATAGTATTGCCTCAATGTTCCCACTTTTCTCTGTTCTTCCTTCTTCAGGATTTTCTTTACTACCTTTTCTTAGTCTGATGATGATAACTTATTAGAGAGCTGTTAATGTGAAGGAGGGGAGTTTACACATCCTTACGCTCCCTTTTTTCCAGGGACTGGGGCTCATTATAAACATCTAATTCCAATGCACTTTTTATCTCTTTTTTGTCTAAAACTTATTTGCTCTTTTTCAAAAAAACTGTTTGCATTTCAGTGAGGAATTCACACTATCAATGAAAATTTCCCAGATAGAAGTTAGCAGAAGACATGTTACACACTATAACAAACCTCAAATAGAAGCATTGTACATAGTAAAATTTCCTAATACAATTCACTAGACTGCAACCACCATTAAATCATTCATGAAGCAATGGAAACTTTTAAAAAATTATAACTTTGACGTTATTCACTGGGACTTTAAAGAGAGTAATTATCATTTTTTTCTCCCTTGACACCATGACTGCTTTTCCCGCATCTTGCCTGAGGATCTTCCCTCAGAAACACTACTAAATATTATGAAAAGATAATAAGAAAATAAATGTGGGTGGGTAATATCAACTACACCAAAGGTTGTGGCATAATTTTTCTCTCCTATCAGCAACTGCTTGCACAAGCTGGCAAAGCACATTTTTGAAAGTCACAATCATATGATCTGTTCCACTAAACACAAACCTTTGACTTTCTGCTACATGTTACCAATGAATTCCTTTTACCCTGCATTATTCTAAGACTGAGCTCTTGTTCTCTTTTAGAGCAGAAAATGAGGGTTGAAGAGGATAGTATGTCTTGCTAGCAGCCACCCATTCCATTTTGGGAAGTTACTGTCCTTCCTGATTTCCTAAGGGAAGAGTCCATTTGACTGCCGCCTCATCCACTTCAAGCAAAATTGACCGGGTTAGTTCATCACTGTTTAAGTAACACTTAGCTAGAGATGTTCCCACTCTGCCACCAGAATGACAAATAGGGACTTCCAGAGGGGAGCAGAGCTAAACAGCTGGGGAATTTAAATCTTTCCACTGGTATGGATGGAGATGTTTATCCCTAGCGGGACACTCCCTGTGTTCAAATCCATCTCCTTTCTAAAGAAAAGCTTTTGTCTTTGTGTCTACAAACAGCAGTAGTGTCAAAATTGAAGAAGACCATTATCTAATAAGATCAGAGAAAAACATTTTCACCCAACTTGTAACCTTCAATTTAGTCTCCCACTAGTGATTTTTTAAGGTGTGTACCTCATGACCCAAGTCAAACTGTAAATTATACATTACTAAAATACTTGAAATGGCTAGAGATAACAGACTTTCCTGTAACAAGAACAAACTGAAAAATTATTTCCAAGAACTTTTATAAGTTTCTGTGCTATTATTTGATTATTCCCTTTCCTGTATAATTTCTCAACTGTATGACAGCCCTACAATTGTAACTATTTGGTATCTTAAAGCAGGCTCTTCTTGTCTGTACGCAGAACTGGGTTCTTCTTGCTTAACATGGTTAGTCTAAAATGCTAGACATCTTATCCAAACTATCCTTTGTTGATTCCTTTTATGGCCTGTGGCCAAAAAAAATAAAAATAAAAATAAAAAATCCATCACATATCAGTAGACTGAATTGCCTCCATGATTTTCAAAATTCCTTGACCAAGTGTCCTAAGAGTGTCTAGCTGAGACAAAACACCCGTTTTCAGATGATGAAACTTAGATGATATGAATCCTACCCCAAAATAACATAAACTGCATTAAGAATCTTCCAAACTACTTTTTAAGTTCTTATTTTTAAAATGGTATTATTTACTTTTGTGATTTAAACAGAGCATTGACTTGTCAGTGCTTTATAAAAATCTGGATTTATAAGAAGAGAGCCTTTAGTCATATTATATATTATTCTATAGCTGGTAATATCTTTGAAAGTGTTCTTGGTTGGCTTTCAACTTGTCCCATTTGCTTCTGTTTAAAATAGTGGTGAAAAGCTTGCTCGCTCTAACTTGGACAAAGACAGTCCAAGCCAATTCCATGTGCTGTTTACAAGTGGCCTGATCCAAAAATCCATTACGGTCATTTATTTTTATTTTTGATTTTTTATTTTTACCTCCAATAAAAGCATACAGCAGCTCATTTTGTAGCTTCAGGCCATTATCTGGTACCAAGTGTTATTTACTATGGCATGGGTAGAAATCTAGATAAAAGAAGCAGCCAAGTATTTCAGTGCAATTTTTCCTGGTCTTCATGGAAGTGAAAGAAGGGAACAAAATCCACTTATTAAAGCTGGCTCATCTCCATTTAATTCAAATGGGTCACAGTTCATTTCATAAGTTCCAAAAAAGATATACTTCTGCTAGCAATGATTCCAGAACTTCTTTAAATGAGCAGGGATAAGACTTACCCTTATCCACAGTAACTAATTGTGGATGGACACCTGTTTATAATGTACTTTTAGAATATTTCTCTTTAAAAATATTCTTAAATATGTTAAAATCGGTCTCATAGTTTCATACTCTTCTTGGACTTCAACAGCATTTTCAACATGACTAATCCATTTCTAACTCAGCTCTGTATTACTCAGTGAAACACATCCAATTAGAACATTCAGTGGCACAACATAAAATAAGGTAAAAGACAAAAAAACTTGCACTTCCTCCGCTATTATTAGCCATATCAGAAACGGATTAATTAAGTAAAAAAAAAAAAAAAAAAATTAGTGACACAGTAAAACATTCAAAATACAATTCATAAACAAATCCAAGCTGAATCTTGCTTCAGATGAATGGAAGTACTTCTGTGGGATGGATTTCAAAATGTAATTATAAATGTCAGCCAGGGAGTCTGTACACTTTAATATCCGGACATTTCACAGTCTCTCTTCCTCCCTCTCTCTTTCTTATTTATTTATTTGTTTGTTTGTTTGTTTGTTTGTTTTTAATAAATACATAGAGCTATTAAGGAAGGGCTTTGAGTTTTTTAACCCTTCACTCTGATCATAATGCTGAAATCCTAATGACTTCTGCTTTCCATCCAACAGAGCCCTTGCAACTGCTAACAGTTGTATTTTGAAGAAGAAATTCCTCTTCCTTACACTGCCTTTTCTATGGATCATCAATAACTGAATCTATTGTCTAACTTTAGCCTTTCTGTAAAACTTGCATTTCCTCATTTCAGTGAAAGCTGTTTGATCTCTTTCTTCCACAGACAAAATAAATATTCAGAGGACTAATACAAAGCTCCTATATTTGAAAACCATGGCCTTACAAGCACATGTAAATGTATGAGCGCTGTCAGTACCTCTGAGAAAAATTCTGTTCTTTGTTGGACCATAAATTAAGCTTTTTAATTTATTTTTCAATTAGAGTTGGCCAGAGAATGAGAATTATTATTATTATTATTATTATTATTATTATTATTATTATTATTTTGTGGCAGCTTTGGAAACTTCCAAATATGTCCTTGTTCTTCACTAGAACAAACAGGCAATGAGGGAGTCCAAAGGTGTTTGGGTACTAAGGAACTTCATTAAAACTTCTGTCTACACTCAAAATGTAGTAAATGCCATACTCTGAATACGGGAGGCAAACGTTTCTATCAAGAAGAGATTATTGAAGAGGGATATATCTGAAAGTGTCACAACAGTTTAGCGAAGCTTTCCATAAAGTAGTATGTTAGCATTTTTAGTATTTTTCCCCAAATCTTTGAGATGTGGGAACTGGAACTGTGACTTTTGTAAAATTTTGAAAACTGATTGAAATCATTTAATGAACATTTGATGTTCATTTAATGAACATTTTTGTTTATTTTTAACTTCATTACATAAATAGAATAGAAAACGGTGTCTAGCATTGGCAAAAAGTTGTATGGGCAGGATTATTTTAGTGCTCTATTTCTATATTGATCTGCATGTCAGTGGCTGTTCTGATCTTGTTAATGATGCCTGTAATTTCCCAGCCAGTATTGCATCAGTGTCCTATCCCTCCATGCCAGTGCTATCTTTATAACAATATTCTCTCCTTTAAAGCTCAAAAATATGCTTTTTTTTTTTTTTTTTTTCCCCCACAAATTGACATTTGTCCAGAATCTTCGGAGATTAAGCAATCTGTTTAGAATCACATCAACAACCTCAAGTTAGATACCATGCAATTTTATTAGTCCTGGTCATGGCTTCAGGCATCTTGGGAAAGTTTTGTGACTAGATTGAGTTGTGCCTTTCAACCCCCTGTTCACCCATCACTGGAGGGTTAGAAAAATGGTAAACAGGAGGTTCATATTGCTAAGGAAACGAAGATGATTTCATATATTCATTCCACTTCAGAATTAAAGTGAGACTTTTCAAAGCTTCAAAGACCTCAGTAAGGGAGACATACTTATATCTTTCTCCTCAAGGACTGGAAGGAGATTAGATTATTAGATCAGGCCTCTAGTGTTTCTTCTGGTGTCTGTTTCTGCCTCTGAGTGCTGTCCTCTAGGTAAAATACCTTTAAGGGATTGGTTTTTGTTGTTGTTGTTGTTGTTGTTGTTGTTATTGTTGTTTGTTTTTGTTTTGTTTTGTTTTGTTTTGTTTTGTTTTGTTTTGTTTTTTACTTTGGTTTGGTTATGTATATAACCAGCGATATGTATATGACCGGTGATAGGACCCAAGGGAACGGCCTGAAGCTGTGGCAGGGGGGGGTTAGGCTAGATATCAGGTAAAGGTTCTTCACCAAGAGGGTGGTCAGGCACTGGAACAGGCTCCCCAGGGAAATGGTCATGGCACCAAGACTGACAGAGTTCAAGAAGCGTTTGGACTACGCTCTCAGACACATGGTCTGATTTTGGGTTGCCCTTTAGGGACCTAGGAGTTGGACTCGATGATCCTTGTGGATCCCTTCCAACTCAGGATATTCTATGATTCTCTGATATAAGATTAATCCTAGTTTTGACATGCCATGGAGGTAGGCAGCCTGCTCTTACCTAGGATGCCAACACATTACCTCTTTTTCTTGTGTTTTTACATAGAAATATCAGCAGAACTAAGCTGTTGTAAACAAGAGTGTAGTAGCAAGTACCCACTGAAGAGGAAAGATTTATTGCTGAATAGATGTGCTGGCTGCCAGCACCTAGTCTCATTTTTCAGCTGTTCTTCAGGCTATTAAATTATCTACAGGTATTCACTAATCGGAAGAGTCATATGGCGTTGATGTGGTAGTGCTGATTCATTCTAACCCTCGGTTACCAACACACATTCAGAGGGAGGTACTGTGTCAACAAGGCTGTGGAAAGCAACCTCCAATATCTCTTCCTTCAAGACACTGAAGTTTTGTGTCCCCTGTTATGTCTTCTCCTAGAAGTCCCACATTAATGGCAGCTCAGTGGCTTTGTGCAGGTATCAACATCCAGGAAAGACACTGGTAGAAAGCTATCACTGAAGGACTGGGTATTTACCTTGGAGTTTGTCTAAAAATGTCTGAGTGTCTGTTGTCTGATAAAAAGTTTGGATTCGTTACCCATTGTGCAATGAGCCAATCCACACACTAGGCCAAGATATTGTTTATTTCAGAACTGCATAAGTCTGGGTACCAGGTGGTTTCCCACAAAGCTGTCACACATTAGGACTTTCCATGCCACTCTTTATACAATGCCTTATCAATACATTTACATGTTTGTGCAATCCCCTAGCCTCCGATTAGTTACATAATTAGGATACTGTTGACATGACAGAATTATTCTGTGCATCCTCAGAGAGGAAGGGTCCCTCGTTGGGCTAGGGTGTCCCAGCCTAGGGGTGTGATTTTTAGTATTATAAAGAGGATAGTTCATGGATAGTTCACATTAGAATACTCCTAATCTTTGTTTTTCAGCCAACTATTCACGTTACAGTTGATTGGTATTCAAGGGCATAGTCAGGATGTTTCCCTCAAGAATGTCAACATAATGGTCTTCCTGATTAGAAGTTCCTCAGTTAATCACCCATTAAACATCTCCAAGGCCTGGGTCATCTTGCCCTTTCCTCAAAATACATATTTTATCTCTTTCGCACAAAACAGAGTTAACTATTTACTGGTATCATATCCATGCTTTGAAGCATACTTTTTCAGAGGATTAGATAAACATATTAGTAGTATCTCTAAGTTCAAGCTAAGAGATATTACATCACTTAAAGCAGGGAACTGAAGCCAGGTTTCCAAGACTACAGACAAGTGCCTGTGCCATGTCTATTTTCATGGTCATTTAGGTTCCTTTCACATGTAACATTGAAAGATCTTTTAAATTCCTCATGACAAGTAATCTCCAAATGTGAGCATATTTTGTGTAGTGAAGTTATTATTTTCACAATAGACTTAGTCAACATACATCAAGGAAAAAGGAACTGTGCAGACATGCTTGTTACTAACATAAACCAATATCCAAAGATATGCCAATCTCTTGTGTGAGGCTGTGAAAGACTTCTCTGAATCAGTTAAATGTAAAAAGACAACTGGACTGCAAAACAGGCTCCTTCTGATGCTATGTACTTATAATTTAAGTAACACTATGCCATCTAATACTCCTTTCTTGCTTTAAGAAATAAACAGATCTGTGATTAGGACACACATTAAGAAAAAGAAAGCATCATCCCATTCCAACCATGCTTTTGATGGAAGGTGATTAGTGAAGATTCATTGCCTTCACGTCTAAAATCCGAGAAATCAGTATGAGAAAATAGTCTTACATATAAGGTGTATTTGGATATGTTTGTTGTGAGGTTAGTATGCTTCAAAGAAAATGTCTTAAAGAAAAGCCACTGGTGGCTATGCCACAGAAGCACAACGTAAAAGCAGTGGTAAGTGAGCAGGAAGGCAAAACTTGTGGTGCTGAATCAGATGAATGGTCCATTCAGGCCTGTATTTCCCCAAACAGCAGCTTTTAGTTAACATTTCAAAGGGAAATAAGACTAATGACCAGGCCTACATTCCTTCTAAAATACTTTGTTGTTGATACAGTATAAAACTCTGAGCAGTTTCCTTATCTATGTCATTCAACAAAGAATGAATTCTACGTGAAATTCTAAGTAAATAAATTAACATTTATGAGATGAAACTAATTTAAAATTGGATTCTCCTATAGCCGTAGTATGGAGCATCAGTAATTTTTTTTAGCCAGGAAAAAATATTGTTATTCAGGTTCTTCAGATGGTCTATGTATTCAACCCCACTGAAAGCAACTGTAGCATTAAAATGGGGCAAAATTATATACATATATTTATCTAATGTATCATTTTAAAGTAATTGTATTCTGATCTCAAGTTATTCGATCTATTATCCATTAAATTTTTACACCTCAGTTTACTTATCCTAAACCTTATTTCTGAATTTCCCGCATTTATAATATCTAAGTTGGAGATAATTACAATGCCTCAGATGTTTGTTTGGTCTCCTTAAATTGCTTCAGTATGCTTTTAACCTTGCTGTCACTTTATCAGTTTCTGTTAGAAAATTAATAAATGCACTAAGTTAGGTTGACCCTGATGAACCACTTCGGTGTTCCACTATGCTAGCTCTTTGCCCCAAGGAAACCATTTATTCCTGCCCTTTGCTTCATGTCTCACAGACAGCTCCCTGCACCTGTACTGTCCATCCCACGAGCACTGAGATGAAATGAGCATAAGCAGAGCAGGACACAGCACAACTGCCCTAACGAGATCTGGAATACACAACTTTGCTTTGAGGGGCAACAAACAATACTGAACTGCTTTGCTGCAGAGCTGTCTCCTATTGACTTCTGCAACTGGCTTTTAGCTTTGGTGTGCCCTTGCCCTGGACTGTATTGCTGATGGGGGACAACTTGGTGGCACCTGTTAGGACTGGCACAGCCCTTGTGGAAGTTGGGGCAGTTAGGGCAGGTGCAGCAGCTGGGGCAAGTGTGGCAGTTGAGGCATTTGGGGCAGCTGGGGCATGTGCAGCAGTTGGGGTAGCTGGGGCAGCTGGGGCAAGTACAGCAGCTGGGGAAGCGCACCAGTTGGGACAGGTGTAGCAGTTGGGGACATTGGGGCAGGTACGGCAGATGCAGCAGCTGGGGAGGTGCAGCAGTTGGGGCAGGTGTGTCAAGTACAGCATCTGGGGAGGTGTGGCAGTTGGGGAGGTGCAGCAGTTGGGGCAGTCAGGTCAGGCGTGGCAGTTGGGGCAGTTGTGGTGGTTGGGGCAGTTGGGGCAGGTACGAGTGAGGGGCTGGCAGAGGTCTGGGACAAAACAGGGTAAGCACCATAGCTGTTGACCGCACTGTTGTCAACTGCATTGGACCAGGTGTCAGACAGTGCAGTGCATGTGGAACAGCTAAGGCAGGAACTCCTGA